>JABWTJ010000207.1:384586-409407 GCA_016801875.1 Solanum sitiens | reverse complement strand
TCTCCTTGTTCTCTCTATTTTTCTTCTTCAAAAACCCTCTCTCTTTTCCCTAATTAGCATATAATTAGGTATAAAAGATGAGGAAATAACCCACTAAGTAACTCAAGGTTATCTCCTTCACACCCCCAAGAATTTGAGTTATTAACATTAACCCACGAAATTCATAATTATAGCAGGAATAGTCCAAAACGCCCCCTTAAAACTTACCCAGAAATCCGACCCAGACTGGGATTACGCAACCTGTGACGGCCCGTCGTGCCTGCGACGGTCCGTCCTGCAGGTTCATCACAACCTTCAGAGACTCAATTTCCTTGATGAGTCTGAGACGGTCCGTCGTGCCTACGATGGTCCGTCCTGCACTTCCGTCACGACGGACAGAGAATTTCTCCCAGTACCCAATTCTCAAGAGTTGAAGTGTTTTGAAACGGAACCTCACAACGGTCCATCATGTCTGTGACGGTCCGTCCTGCAGGTCCGTCACAGAGTTCAGAGAGTCGATTTCAGCACTCAAATATAAGAATTCCAAGTGTTTGGAACGAGACACCCTCGACGGTCCGTCGTGCCCATGACGGTCCGTCGTTGGATACGTCATCTCAGACAGTTTTTCCAGAAATAAAATCTGCTGCTCAAAACGACTAAGCAGGTCGTTACATGATAGAATTATACAACCCATAGAAAAAAGCATAATAAGTGCAGTAAAAGGTAATTTAATATACCAAAAATTTAAATTTATAATAAGTGCTAATTACTCAGTAGCAATTAATGATAGAAATATAGATAAATCATTAGTATTATATTGGAAAATGTCAGGAATAGAACTAGCACCTGGAAGTAAAATATTTACAGCTAGATGTAAGAATCTATATGTTTTAACAACAAAACATAAAATAACAGCAAAAAATAAAATAAATAAAATAAAAATAGAAAACCCCTTTGAAAAGATAGTTACGGTTATAGATAATAATGAATATAGCTATAATGAAATGGATATAGAAGAGGACTTAGAGATAGTACAAGAAAGATTAAGCACATCAAAAAGAATAAATAATAATGATACACCACAAATATCATCAAAGATGAGTACTTCAAAGAGTTCTAAAAGAATAAATATAATTTCAGAAAAATCAATAGAAGAAGAAATAAAACCACATCATTATTATATAGCAGGAATAATGGAGCAAAGAAAATATTTAATACTAATAAATACAGGACAAGAAGAAAATTATATTACCAGAGAGTTAGTAAAGGAAGATAAAATAATAACTACAGAACACTCATGTTCAGAATTACCAAAAGTATTAATAAACATTGAAGAAACAACGGAACAAGAATAATAATTGGAGGTTTACCAATAATAATAAAATTTAAAATATATCAAGGAAATGAAAATATAACATTAGGTATAAAATGGCTATAACAAGTAAAACCATATAATATAGAAGATAAACAACTAACAATAAATTATCAAAATAAAAAAGTCATAATAAAAAGAACTTTAATATAAAAAATGAAAATATATATACTCGCGAAAATAATAATAGAAGGATATTATAACAGATATTATACACCAATGATAGATACAGGAGCAAAAGCTAATATATGTAAATATAATTGTTTACCAGATGAAAAATGGGAAAAATTAAAAACACCGATAGTAGTAACAGGATTTAATAATGAAGGAAGTATGATCACATACAAGGCAAAAAATATAAAAATACAAATATGGGATAAAATATTAACTATAGAAGAAATATATAATTTTGAATTAACAACAAAGGATATGTTATTAGGAATGCCATTTTTAGATAAATTATATCCATACATAATAACAAAAACACATTGGTGGTTCACAACACCATGTAAACAAAAAATAGGAGCGAAAAGAGTAGGTAATAAAAGAAGAAAAACAACAGAATGGATTAAAGGCAGTGAAAAAATTACACAAAAATTAGAAAATATAAAGGAAGAAGACTCTAGAATAGAATTAATTATATTTTCTATAAATAAAGTAAAAATAATCCAAGAAAAATTAGAATTATTATATAATGAAGATCCTTTACAAGGATGGGAAAAACATAAAACAAAAGTTAAAATTGAACTGATTAATGAAAATAGTATAATAACACAAAAACCATTAAAATATAATTTTAATGATTTAAATGAATTTAAAATACATATAAGTGAATTACTAAAAAATGGATATATACAAGAAAGTAATAGTAAACACACAAGTCCGGCATTTATTGTTAATAAATATAGTGAACAAAAAAGAGGAAAAAGTAGGATGGTTATTGATTATAGAAATTTAAATGCAAAAACTAAAACATATAATTACCCAATACCAAACAAAATATTAAAGATAAGACAAATCCAAGGATATAACTATTTTAGTAAATTTGATTGTAAGTCAGGATTTTATCATTTAAAGTTAGAAGAAGAATCTAAAAAACTTACAGCATTCACAGTACCACAAGGATTTTATGAATGGAATGTATTACCATTTGGATATAAAAATGCACCAGGTACATTTCAACATTTTATGGATAACTATTTTAAACAACTAGAAAATTGTGTAGTATATATTGATGATATACTATTATATTCTAAAACACAAGATGAACATATAAGATTACTAGAAAACTTTATGCATATAATAGAATACTCAGGAATAAGTTTAAGTAAAAAGAAAGCAGAAATAATGAAAAAACATATGGAATTCCTAGGAAAACAAATAGACAAAAATGGAATAAAAATTTAAACGCATATAGTACAAAAAATAATAACTTCGAATGAACAATTAGATACAAAAAAGAAATTACAATCCTTTTTAGGATTAGTTAACCAAGTAAGAGAATATATACCAAAATTAGCAGAAAATTTAAAATCATTACAACAAAAATTAAAAAAGGATGTAGAATATCATTTCGATAATAAAGATCAAATACAAATACAAAAGATAAAATTATTATGTAAAACATTACCAAAATTATATTTTCCGGATGAAGATAATAAATTTATTTATATAGTAGAAACTGATGCAAGTGAAAAGAGTTATGGAGGAGTATTAAAATACAAATATGATGACAATAATATAGAATATCATTGCAGATATTATTCAGGAACATATACAAATACGGAAATAAAATGGGAAATAAATAGGAAAGAATTATTTTCAGTATATAAATGTTTATTAGCATTTGAGCCATATATTGTATATAACAAATTTATTGTAAGAACAGATAATACACAAGTAAAGTGGTGGTTAACCAGAAAAATACAAGATTCGGTAACAACGAAAGAAATTAGAAGATTGGTATTAAATATATTAAACTTTACATTTACAATTGAAGTGATAAAGACTAACAAGAATGTTGTTGCAGACTACTTATCAAGACAAAGCTACTCATACTGAGAACAAAGAAGAAGATACAATTGAAAAGCTACTCAAAGCCATTACTACACTTTGTACTAAAGTGGACAGTATGGACAATGAGATACAAAAGCTAAAGACTAATGAAGATAACCTGAAGTCTAAAGCTAACATAAGTCAGCAGCATGACTATAAAAATGCGGAGCTATGTCG
This sequence comes from Solanum sitiens, assembly GCA_016801875.1. NCBI lineage: Eukaryota > Viridiplantae > Streptophyta > Magnoliopsida > Solanales > Solanaceae > Solanum > Solanum sitiens. The sequence goes on along the minus strand of JABWTJ010000207.1, from coordinate 405,824 downwards.
ATCGGAAGACATTAAAATTCCAGAGATAAAAGGAGACGATGGGAAACTCCCTAAAACCCATAATGTTTGTTTAAATACAGCTGCAGGTACAAGCAGAAAAGTTAGTGAAAAACCACGAAATACCAATTTAAACCAGTTATTTATAAAACCATTTATTCAAAATACACAAAAACAAATACCCACAGAACCACAAACTTCTACATACGCAGTTAGTATACAAAGTGATAAAAAGAGATACAATTATATTACCCAATCTTACATTGAAAACATATATAGGATCCAAACATTTTAAAATTTAAACCCCAGATCTACACAAACCAAAAATCCAAATGAAGATTATATAACCCAAAAACTACAAGGATATTGTATGTATAGGACTAGAATTTTGTATATATATGCTCAAATGTAAATAAGAAAGGCAGGCAACGCCTAAGTTAATAAACTCTCAATTAAAAAACTTTCTAAACTCTCAAATAAAAGATATAAACTAAAACTTTCTAAACTCTCAAATAAAAGATATAAACTAAGTTAAAATAATGGAAAAATCCGAAATCAAGTCAGATATTTCAGATAGCATGGAAAATCAAGAAACAAAGGTATATTGTTTAACAATTATGCAGAACTAATTTCATATATTCCTGAATATCATATATATAATTGATTAAATTTATGTTAGCTATTATATACTAGAAATATTTGATCATAATTTTATAATAAACTAATATGAATTTAATTGAATTATGGATATGATAGGAAGGAATAATTGAAAACAAATTTCCATAAATAAATAAACATGATTACTATGTATGATGAAATAAAAAGCTATGAAACTTTGATTTTATATATACTTAAAGATATAGAAATTGTTGACATAAAAAGAATTATATGGGAAAAAATATTTGATTATGATTTAAAAGATATATTAAATCAAGAATGGTATGAAATAGATTTACAAGAATTAGAAACAGAAAGAATAGATATATACGATTTAGAAATAGATTAAGATTAAAATGAACTATGAATATTTAAAATATTGGATAGAAACTATGGAAAATATAAGATTGACAAATCATTTAATACAAGAAAATTTATATATGTATCAAACAACCCAAGATATATTATATATAGAATATATAATAAATAATCTTGAAGAAATAATTAGATTAAAACAATTATCAGAAGAAATTCATGATAAGATATATTTTACTCTACAATATATGTATCTTGTTCTACGATGAATTCCGCACCCCCCAAAAATGGTATCATATGGGAAATACCCAATACAAATCTGAATATATAATAAACTTCTAAGTGTTAAGTGATACTAAATGATCACTCAAATGCTTAAGCTAAATCTAAACTTATTATTGAAAAAGACTCTAACTAACTAGAGTTGTTGGGACATGTCCTCATAAAACTGAAACAGAAATAAACATGTCTATTGTTATGAATGTACGAGGACTCACCACTAATGTTGTTGAGTATGGGTTGGGAACCGATCTATGTGTGATCTGAATGTTGAGGACTTGAACCTACATAATGAATATAATTTAATCTTATATTAATATAATCATTCTCAAGTTACATCAATTTTTATGTACTAATCCTACACTTTAGGCTCTACACCCTACATGTTCTTTTTATCATTAAGTTTAGTTATTTTTTGTCTGACTTGAATCATCATAGGTTGTGTTTTAAGTAAAGGAGAGAGATATGACTTTCTAGTCCCTAGTGCAAGAGATGATTCGCTCTAATCTCGTTACAAATCAAAGGAGAATTCATGGACAGAGAATTCATACTTCAAGAGAATCCCCTTTTTCGCTTGGTTACGTGACTAGAGCAATATATTTGTCAAATAGCGGATTCTCTTGCAGCAGATACAGAGCATACCCCTTAACCTATTGATCAAATTCTTAGTAAGTCATGTCTCTCTCTTACACATAAATTACAATCTATGATGATTCATGTTAAATAAAAATAACTTAAATTCATGATAAAACGAACATGCAGGGTGTAGAGCCTAAAGTGTAGGATTGGTATTTAATAATTTACGTAGCTTAAGAATGGTTATATTGGAACTATAATATTGAATTGCAGTCTCTAAACTCAATGTAATGATGTATGAAAACAAAGTCTCAAGTAGACAAGCAAAAACAAGTAAACAAAAAAAGTTAGATTATTTATGTGGAGTGAAAAATTAAAGTTGGATTTATCGGCAACATGACTTTGTCTAAGTTAATTATGTAGGCATTTTCTGATTACTTTTTCATGAAATTTCCATAGTTATATGATTTTTAGCGGGAAAGTCATAATTATATGACTATTGATGAAATTAACCACATCTTTGTTTTTTTCGAGTATGTATTGATCTTAAAGTTGTCGTTCATCCTTGATGATCTATTGGTCTATGTGTATATTAGCCTACTAGAAAATAGGGAATTAAGATGGATGAAATTTCAAAATGGAACAATAAAATTTCATGCTAATTATTTTTAGCTATGGATTACCGAAAAATATGTATATGAAAATTCATGAATTATCAAGGAGTTTTTTAGTGACGAATTAGTTAGAGATTACCGACAAATCCCATATATAATTTAATACTCTTTGTAGTATCTATCACTAAATTAATGATCTTTTTTCTTTCTTTATAAAAATAATTCGTAAGACATTTTGTCTTAGTAAAAACAAGAAATATTAAAATTTACCAATTTTATTCATGAATCATTGTGTGTATTGATGGGAAAAGTGACAAGCGCCGAGGATATCCTCTTGGCGTAATCACGGGACCTAGGATCTGTAACGACCTGCTTAGTCGTTTTGAGCAGCAGATTTTATTTCTGGAAAACTGTCTGAGATGACGTATCCAACGACGGACCGTCATGGGCACGACGGACCGTCGAGGGTGTCTCGTTCCAAACACTTGGAATTCTTATATTTGAGTGCTGAAATCGACTCTCTGAACTCTGTGACGGACCTGCAGGACGGACCGTCACAGACATGACGGACCGTTGTGAGGTTCCGTTTCAAAACACTTCAACTCTTGAGAATTGGGTACTGAGAGCAATTCTCTGTCCGTCGTGACGGAAGTGCAGGACGGACCGTCGTAGGCACGACGGACCGTCTCAGACTCATCAAGGAAATTGAGTCTCTGAAGGTTGTGACGAACCTGCAGGACGGACCGTCGTAGGCACGACGGGCCGTCACAGGTTGCGTAATCCCAGTCTGGGTCGAATTTCTGGGTAAGTTTTAAAGGGGAGTTTTGGACTATTCTTGCTATAATTATAAATTTCGTGGGTTAATGTTAATAACTCAAATTCTTGGGGGTGTGAAGGAGATAACCTTGAGTTACTTAGTGGGTTATTTCCTCATCTTTTATACCTAATTATATGCTAATTAGGGAAAAGAGAGAGGATTTTGAAGAAGAAAAATAGAGAGAACAAGGAGAGAAAAGAAACGATCGATAGAGAGAGACAACCAAAGAGGAAACAAAAAGCTTTGAGAGATTGCTTGCTTGATCAAGAATCCTTGGTGAAGGTAGGTTATGGTTTTGATACTATTCGTAGTAAACTCTTAATAGTGAATGATATGTATTGGTAGTATTGTGAAACCCTTCTCTATGCTTCAAATTGTCTGCTTGCCTGAATTGTGATTATTGATTTGTGATAAAATACGCATAATGAAGCTTTTGATCCAAAACTTAAGAACCCTACTTCACCTGTATTGATGATGCCTTGGTATCAAAGCAGGCTTGGATGAACTAAAGTAATGAGATTGAGATGCCCTTGGTATAAAGAAGGGCTTGATGAATTGATAGAATGATGTAGTGGATCGGAGTGTCACGTTCCGAACACATAGTATTAGGGGATCGGGGTTGTCACGAAAACCGAACACGTAGAATTAGGGGATCGGAGTGTCACGTTCCGACCAATAGTATAGGGGATCGGTGTCACGAACCGAACGTTAGAATTAGGGGATCGGAGTGTCCACGTACCGACACCTAGATTAGGGGCTCGGCGCTTGTATCACCGAACCCCGACCGTAGGAATTAGGGATCGGAGTGTTCACGTACCGACACATAGTATTAGGGAGATGGGTGTCCCCGAACGACACGTAGATTAGGGTCGGAGTGTCACGTACCGACAATAGTTTGGGGGATCGGGGTCACGAAATGAACGTAGAATTAGGGGATCGGAGTGTCACATTCCGGACACATAGTTTATGGGGATCGGGTGTCCGAACCGGACACGTTCGAACTTAGGGTCGGAAGTGTAGTCCGACCATAGTATTAGGGCTCGGGTGTCACGAACCGACACGTCGACATTAGGGGATCGGGAGTGTCACGTACCGACACATAGTATTAGTGGATCGGGTGGTGTCTGACCCGACACGTAGAATTAGGGGATCGGGGTGTCACGTACCGACACGTAGAATTAGGGGATCGGAGTGTCCCGTACCGACACAAGAGGAAGAAAGATAATGAATCTTGAGAGATGTTAATATACTCAATGTAATGAACCTAATTCCCAAATGAGTGTGGTATTGAGGCTTGAGTCCTCATGGATGAACTTGGTAGTACTTATTGATGATTATAGTACTTGTTGCTACATGTTGAGTATTGTAGTTGATTTATGATATGAACTGATATATACTGTTTTCTATTTTGAGTTTGCCGATGATACCTACTCAGTACTTGTGTTTTGTACTGACCCCCTACTTGTTATTTATTTCTTTGTTATTTGGGGAATGCAGCAAACGTACCATCGTCTTCAACTCAACAGCAATTCTAGCCAGTCTTCACTACACCGGATTTCAGGGTGAGCTAATGCTTCTAGCTTGGACTGGATCTTCTCTTCAAGTCTTGATGCCTTGAACTTCCGGCATGGACTGGCCTTTTATTTATTTTAGCTTCTTAGATACTTTTAGATTAGTAACTTGAGGATAGATGTTCTTGTGATGATGACTTCCAGATTTTGGGGATAATGAGTTATAAATTTTAGAAGTTATTTAATTGATTTCGTTAATGAGTTTTAAGTCTTCCGCTTTATATTTTTGTTCAATATGTTGGGGTTTTAGATTGGTTGGTTCGCTCACATAGTAGGATAAGTGTGGGTGCCACTCGCGGCTCGATTTTGGGTCGTGACAGATATTTGAAAACTTTATCTTGAAACAATTTTACTTATAAGGGTTTCCCCCCATTGACTCACCAACATTTGGTGCAAGTTTTAAGTTTTATGAAATCTTACTCATAGCTTTAACTCATGTAACACATCAAGTGGGAACATTTGTTTTTTTTGACACTCATGCAACTTAACTTAGAATATGGTTCTAAATGCCTACGTACCTCTGTGAAAAGGATCAACTCATAACATAGTTCTGGATGAGCGAGTGATTTTTTTTTTGTCGTACACAGTTTATACTTTTGCGGGCCAAAAAAGACATGCAGTTTAGGCTTGTACCTTAAAGAATCTTAACTCGAAGATTTAGCTCAAATTTAAAGAGCTTTATGATATACAGTATGACTCGTGTCTCAACGAGAATTTAACTCGGTGATTTAACTTAAACTTGAAAATTTATTAGACATAAAATTTAAGCTCGTGTTTCAAGGAGCATTTCAACTTGAAGATTTAACTCAAACATGAAGATTTAAGTGACATACAGTATAAGCTCATATTTCAATGAGCATTTGAACTTGAAGATTTAACTCTAACTTTAAGATTTAAGTGACCTACAGTTTAATCTCGTGTTTCAATGAGCATTTCAACTTGAAGATTTAACTAAAACTTGAAGATTTGAGTGACATATAGTTTAAGCTCATGTTTCAAAGATCATTTCAACTTGAAGATTTAAGTGACATACAATTTAAGCTCGTCTTTCATGGAGCATTTCAACTTGAAGATTTAAGTGACATACATTTTAAGCTCGTGTTTCAAGGAGCATTGTAACTTGCAGTTTAATCGTATGCATTAAGTAGCGTCTAGATATACATTGACTCTTCAAAAAGTCATCTTTCGATGCAGACTTGCCCCCACTTTGGAGTTCTTCTATATCGTCATCTTCATGAGGTCCATAGACATGAGATTGTTGATTTTCTTTTAAAGTCATGCTTAATTCCATGTCATGTGCATGAGTTGCAAACTCTTCAAATGTATTGGGCTTTAATCCTTGAAAATGTAGTGAAAACCTCAATCATACCTTGGATGCACATTTCAATGGTAGAAATTTCACTAAGATGATCTTTGGAGTTGAGGCCCAGACTTCTCCAGCGATTGATAAAGTCAACAACGAACTCATCTTCACCTTTACGAGCCTTTGTAAGTTCCATCATACTAACGACACGTATTGTGCTTTAGAAACAATTAAGGAACTCTTGCTCTAATAGCTCCCAACTATCTATAGAATTTTGTTCAAGATTGTGTACCAATCAAAGACATTTTCTCTAAGAGATCGAACGAACTCTTTAACAAGATAATCACCATACGTCCCAACAACATTGCAAGTCTCGATTAAATGTGCTATATATTGTTTGGGATTTCCTTTGCCATCAAATTGTTGAATCTTAAGAGGTTGATAACCCTTAGGCATTTTCAAGTTATCAATCCTTTGTGTATATGGTTTTGCATATATTGGAGAAAATTTGGATGAAGACTCAGATTTGTCTTCGATAGCCTCTATGATATAGTTCTTTAACTGATAAATTGGAATCAAACCATCATTTGAGATATGAATCTCTTTGATCTTTGTTTTCTTTACGCAAGACACTTCTTTGTCTTGAATTTTAGAAAGCGTCAGACGTGATTGTCTTGATCTTTTTTCAATCATGTTATCCATCTTATTTGTTAGCTTTGAAAGTTTAGCATCTTGTTTGTGTGCGCACTTTGTCAGGCCTTCAATTGCTTTAGTTAAGCTTCTTAGTTGTTCTTCTATAGTGGAAGACATTGTAATATTCTTTGATTCTTGAAAAGTTGAGATGAGAGGTAGATATATTCCCACTGGGCGTGGCAGAATTTGTAACAATAAAATCAGTATCGTGAATACAATAATCACGAACGAAAAATTAAAGGAACAATTGATTTATTATTTTAAGTGTGAGTGTTACAATCTCTATGATTCCTCTGAATTCGTCTTTTCAAATATAATTCAATGGCTTTTAAAGCTTGATCATGAACTTGGGATTTATCTTGATCATGATCGTTCTTTAATTTAATCTTAGACTTGAACTTGGACTTGGACTTGATCTTGACTTGAACTTTATGTTGAACTTTATCTTGATCTTGAACTTGAACTTGAACTTTATCTTGATCTTGTCCTCTAGTTGAATCCAACGGATTCGAGCTTTATCTTAAATCCGGAGGTATTGATCTTGATCATTCTTGATCTTTATCATTCTTGATCTTGGTCGTTCTTGAAACTTGACTGCTTGAATTCTTGAACATGTAGATAAATCTGCAGCTTTTGATCCACGAGCTTTCTCTAACTTCTTGTTAAAATTCTTGGTCCTCTTTATCTGAATTATGAGACCCCTATTTATAGTTTTCGAATAGAGGAGTTGCATTTGGAACATGACTCCCTTCGGCCAATCAGATTTAAGTCAAATATCATATGACCTTTATGGAGCGGGCTTTAATTTAATTCATATTTATCTGAATTGAAATAATTAAAACAATTATATTAATCCATAATATTTATTTAGACTAATATTATCATTAATTTCATATAATTCGAACAACTTTATAAATTTATATTTAATAAATTTAAGTGACTATACATGGGTTTTCACTACTAAAGTTAATCTAGATTGTTGTGTGGCAAGACTTAAGGACATGCTCGTGGTTGAAGATGCTCAGACATATGAGTGGATTATTACTATAGATTTTCTTAGGTTGCCAAACTTTTCCAGTTTATTATTCCTTTTTCTAGAATCTTCAAAGAATTGTCCTTCGTATCTATTGGATATCAAGAATGCTTTCCTTCATAGTGACTTATATATGGAGCATGTCCTACCTGGTTTTCTTTCTCAAGGGGAGTTTGGGGAAGTTTGACATTTGAAGAAGTCTTTGTATGGCTTGAAGTAGAGTCCTTGGGTTTGTTTTGGCAAGTACAGTGAGGTATTTCAAGAGTTTGAATTTGTAACATTTCCGAAATCCAAGACTTGTCGTAGAGCCTAACATAGGTGTATTGAGGTATAAACACTATTTTAAGACCTACTTTAATGAATATAGGTCATTTAGGAAGTTTAGGAACCAAAACGTCCAAGAACGTCCACGACATTCGAAAACTAGTGCTACGAGGTGCTAGCGTGCCTTAGCCTTTTTGACAAGTTTTTAGGAGTTGGAAATTCATTAAATTGGGTGGAAGGGTGTATAACTTGTGGTTAAGTTAATTCATTGTGGAAACATCCGAGTACGACTCCCCAAGGATCAAGCAAAGGCCCTTGAGGACCCTAGCACATAGGAGGCAACACTGCCTAGGCAGTGTGCAAACCACGATAGCCAAGGAATGGTTCATGTGTAGATCAAAGGGGAGTCGATGCAAACTGTCATCCCACACTAAGCCAAAATGGCGAATCCCTCTCCTGAACAAGTCTCTAACCAAAATGACGAGTGTGTAGGACGGAGGGGGGTCAAGTCGTCGACTCACAGACGACCCGTCAATGGGGTTCCGTCTGTGAGGGTCAACAGTTTCTAATATAAAGACCCCAACCCTCAATCCGAAGGGAAACTAATTAAGTTAATTAAGACCCAATATAAAGACGCCAAACCCTCATTAGCCAAAACACAACTCTCAAAATAAACTCTTTTCCTTCTCTCTTCTTTCTCCCTCTATTGGAAGACACCATTGAAGACAAGCTAGTGGGAGGTTTTGGGGGCTTGAAAGGGAAGATTTCACCATTCAACCTTCATCAAACGTTAAGGTATAGGATCTAATTCACCTTTGAGAATTCTTTCCTCAAAGGGCTCATTCAAAGTATTTCAAAAGTTGGGTTTTCAAGTGGGTTTCATTCAATTACGAATTTATATTATGAATTGAGTTGTTCATGGTTTATTTAGGATATAATTATTAGATTAACACATATTTTAACTTGATTATGGTAATTTGTGATGTTTTCATCTAAATAGAAGAACATGATCCTTAACCCTTAACACTAGGTTTGATCTTGATGGGAATTAGGTTGGTATTAATTCAATTGACTTATTATTGGATAAATCACTATTATATGATGTTGTTACACTAATAATAAGCAAATTAGGATGATTTGTAGACTTTCATACTAGTTCTTCAGAAGTGATCTAGGTTATGAGAATTGACCTAAGTATTTTGGTCTTAAGCTTTGAGTTAGTATTGAATTATGGTGTAGTGATTCTTCTAGCCTTATTATCATGTTGATTATTGAATTATGTTGATGTTATGACCTAAATTTGATTGAATTGAGGGTTTATAGAAAGACCTTGATGATGAACTATGCAAGTGACTTAGTAAGTTTTGTAATCTCTATCTTTACTTCCAACTGTGATTAAATATGGTTAAGTCATGATCTTATATTGGAGTAACCCTTGTATTAGGATTGATAGGATGGTATGATGTTAAATTGAAATGTCTTGACTATGTTGTGAGCTTGATTAAGGTGTATGTGTTATAAGGATGGTGATGACTATCAATGTGCAGTACTATGTTGTGAAATACTAATGTGCTAACCTAACTTATATGAATTGCAATGAAAGGACTTATATGCATACAATTCTTATTGAGCTATTGATGATGATGATTATACAAGGGGTAGACCCTATCAACTAAACTAAGCTATGATTGATAATCAAAGGCTTAAAGACACTTTAAAAAGGGACTCTAGATTAGAACGAAGTGGACTAGATTGAGGAGTGTCCTTTCCCACATAGGGAAGGTAGGAGCACTAAAGTACTCTTGATATTGGAGACTACAATGCATGGATCATAAAGAGGGTCAATATATCTCCTATTTCTTGAACTATGTTGCCCCCATAGGAATACTAGCTAGTGGATCCACGTATTTGCTATGTTCTATGTTTTGGTACTACCTTGGCAAGTACTCCGCCTTCTTTCAGTGTATGGTTTTATGACATAGGATTCCACACTAGCTCATGTGGTCTATGTAAGTTAGAGCAAGATATTCCCAATAAGGTAAATTGAAGTAAAGGGTTGAACTCTAAGTAGGATAACCTAAAGGGGTAAAGCTTAGTCTAGGTAGGGTATAGGACTCTACCTAAGCATTGCACTAGTTAGTCTTGAGGGGAGTCTTAGGAGGATGTTCCTATGTATGTTTATGTTTACGAAGATATATGACATGTATATGATGAACTTGCACCTTGTTGATATTATATGTTGATTAGCTCATTTATGGGTATGTGTTGGTTTATATTGTTAAAGTAAGGTGAAATGTATGTCTAAATGTCATGTTGTGTGATGTAGGGTGTCAGTAATGATTTTTGTTGGGTTGCTTGATTGAGTAAGGTTATGGGGCTTTGCTTGGTCGTTGCACTTCTTGACTTAATGAGGGTTCATGAGTACTTGTCTTGTTTATTATGGTGTGGTTAACTCTTATTCATGCTTGTGATGTTATTCTTTATTGATAAGGTCGTAGTAGATTATGGGTTAAAGTAGGTTGAAAGGTATATTACTTGATTTAGTTAGTAAGTGTTTTGTTACTTGGTATGACTAGCTCGATTATGCATAGTAGTTTTAAAAGTGAAATAGCATGGTTTAAACTAAATGTCCTTTTTTAGCATAATTTAATCTTATATGTGCATATGGTCTCATACTTAGTACAAATGGCGTACTAATCCATTTTCTCTCCCTTTTCCCAAACATTTTAGGTTCCGGTCGTTGAAGGCTCATTCGAAACGACATGAATAAGGCTTGGATATTCTCTATCATCCAAGTGGGTAGGTCCTCACTTTCCGAGGGCGATGCTAATATCTTGCTTATGGAGTTGCTTTTTTTTTTGTCTAAGACTTTTATGTTAATTCCACTTTCATTTGAGTAAGATTTGTATTAGTCTGTATGTCTTTTCTTTACATTGATGTAGGCCTATTCCCAAATTGTTATGAACGTTTAGATGGTATGAGATGAGACAAATCCTTAAGACTATATTCTATCTTATGTATATGTATATGTACAATAAACGTATAGGGTTATTTAACCTTCCTATACGAAGCGTCTATATATACTCGATATATATATTATCTGTATGTAGAGGTCTATGTAAACCTCCAAGTAGAAGTAACAAAAGTTTAAATTTTCCGCTAAATTCGACTTATGAATGTTATGATGTAAACTAAGAGTCTAATCTTACTCCTCAAAGAGGACGACGACGCCGGTTACGTCTAGGGGGTAAACCCGGATGTGACAAACTTGGTATAAGAGCATGATGTTGAATATATCTGAGTCAATGTCTCTCTCAACCACATCTATGTAAGTTCATATTCATAATTGTGAAGCGCGCCACACTTATGGATGGGAACCTACATGATGCTTAGGAAACTCTCATTTTCATGTAAATCTTATACCGTGCTAGCAGAGTATATTTATGGTGTGCTTTTGCATATAATTCTATTGTTGTGCTTATAGGAAGAATAAACACTAGAAGGAATGTGGTACGAAGACTTTAAGAGGAAATTGCTAATGCGAGAGCTCCTCCCCTTGGTGAGCAAGTTCCTCCACTTGAATAAGATGCTAACATGGATCAAGCACCGCCAAATCCTCCTCCTTTGACGGATGATAATATAAGGACAACTCTTCTTCAAATGGCCCAAGCTATCACTACTCAAGCACAAGCGGCCACAGCTGAAGCCCAAGCTCTGACGGCCCAAGAAAACTGGGAGGTTGTACCCCGTCCTCATTAATAAGTCACTACTATGGCTTCCCGTCTAAGTGACTTATCTCGAATGAACGCTCCTACCTTCTTCGGGTCTAAGGTTGAGGAAGACCCCCAAGAATTCATCAATAAAGTCTATAAGATACTTTTGGCTATGGGGTTTGATATGCTCAAATTTACTTCTCAAATAAGAAGTAAAACGGTCGTATCAAGTAAAGAACCCAACTAAAGAGGTTGGGGTCGATCCCATGAGGAAAATGGTTCAAACTTAACTTTATTATATTATTACTTCTATTTAGTCAATTATTCTCCGAAACAAATAACTAAAGGGGTTTTTTAATTAATAAAAGCAATTAACTAAATTAAAGTAATCAACTAACAGGTTCAAGTATTGATGTTTAATCAAGTGATGAGAGTAACTAGGGCTTAAGTGTTCCCCACATGCTCCTAACTCGGTAATTCTAACTATAATAATTCTTTCCTAATATCTTGCATGCAAAGTGATAAGTTAGGTATCTCTAAATCCTTGGTCCGGCATCTAGAGAATTTCACTCCTCACCTTGGTCCGGCTACGTGCGTTGCTATACTAACCCTTATCTTTACCTCATATTAAGCATCATAATCGATATTTGACTAAGTTATTACTTCGTACCAACCTATACTAGCCTATTAAATAGTATACACTAAATTTATAGTGATAATTCTTTTCCTATTATCTACCTCCTTGGTCCGGCAAGTAGCATTAAGGAGAGTTCTAACGTTGGCCATCCATTAAAAAGACTTCTACACAAAAGAATTATCAATACATGCAAGACACTATTCTAGAATTGCTATTTTAGTTAGATTTTACCTTGTTATTTATCCATGGTTCCCACAACCCTAGTTATGGAGTTTAGTTACCCATGGTCATAATCACACAATTCATATTTGTAATGTAAGAATTCATGCACTTACTTTAATGAGAACGAATAAATTCCAGAAATTCACTTGATTAATCCACAAAAACACCAACAATCGATTCCGTAAAAAGTATATCAATTACCAAAACCAATAGGTCAACACTAAAACAAGAGTACTAAAAAATATCCAAGAGTCTAACCCCAAAAACGAGGTTTTTCGGACTATTTATAATATAAATAAAACCTAATAAAAGAAGGAATCTAATTAAGGAAAATCTGTCCAAAACGCGTCTGAGATGACGGCCCATGTGACGGACCATCGTGGCCTCCGTCGCTCCATACTTGGGCTCTAATATCTGCTTCTTCCTTCATCAACTCTGTTACCCTCGACGGACAGGTCTGATGGACCGTTTCAAGCACGACGGTCCATCGAGGGGTTTCGTTCCACAAGACTTAGAAACTTCTTGGAATTGGGTACTGGACTACTCTTTGACAATCACGACGAACAAGCAGGATGGACCGTCGTGGCTATGACGGTCCGTCGTGAGGCTTCCGTATTCCCACACTTAGTCAGACTTCCCCATCTTCCTTCAGCAGCTACTCTCTTCTCACTACGGTGCCACCTACGGACCGTCACAGTCGCGTCGGACCATTGCGAGCTCCGTAGGTTGTCACTTCTGCAATTCCTCCTCACAACCTCCGCGTTCTCCTTTGGACAGATTTCCTGCAAATAAAGATAAACCTATATCAAAAATCAATACAAAACGGCTTTGGACACACTCTAAACTTAAGAAAAAAGCATTAAAATTACTGTAAAACCACGGTACATCAACACCCTCAACTTAAATTCGTTGTTTATCCTCAAGCGATGCACTATGACTCACTACAAAATCTTTGTACATGAGTATCCAAATTTTATCTTTCGCAATCATTTGGCTATCAATCCCGATCATTCTCATTATGTTCATGTATGCTATCACTATTAGGCTTGAATTATGTGGATCAGACTATGACATAGACTCACTACGCACTACCACCTATCCTCTTCAATTTCTCACCAAGGTGCTAATTTTTCCGGTATTGCAACTAGTGTCCTCACTTCAAAATAACATCCTCATTTTTCACACAATGATTTCAGTTTGAGTATAAGGATTGCTTTTCAACACTCTCTCTCAGAACAACTTCACAACTCATTTATACATATTGCCATAAGCTTGACCTTATTTTCACTACTTTAAGTTCGCCATAACAACTCTTAGGATCACGATAGGACTTTCTTAGCTTGTAACATAGGCTCAGGGTCAGGTAGGGTATATTTAGGTATACTTTAGTGACTTGTTGCCCTCCTTGACATTTTTGACTAAGTGAACCACCTTTTTATCATTTTATTTCGCCCTATTTCTCAATTTTCTATCACCTTGCTGTTTTCCCTTTCTTCTCCTTATGCGTAAGTGACTTTTCTCTTTTCTTGTGTTTTATTTATATAATTTTTTTTCATTCACTTTTGTTTTGTTCTTTCTTCCTCTTTATTCCTTCAACACCACTTTCCAGAGTATTCCTTATAACAGCCATCCTCAACTCATGATTTTGCCACGAGTCAAGGTTAACAATACCCATGGTTGGGTCAGGGACATGACAAGGTTGCTTTCTACATTAGCCACCCTTAACTTATGCTTTTAGCATAAACTGAGGTGCACACGTCCAAGGAGGGACCAGGGCCAACACATTGTTCCCATATAATTTCAGTTGAGGTAAAAAAGAAAGATCTATTTTAGGCTCAAATCATTTGGATCAATAAGGGATTAACTTCATTTGGTTTTCTGTTATTTTTAGGCTTAAGATTGACTATTTCGAACAAGGGCCTATGATCCTTTCCTAATTGTTTATTTCCGCTTAATTTTAGCAAGACTAACCAGGCAAGTTCTAGCTCAGTATCAATGGTGGATCATTCGAATTTTCCTCACACTCACTTGACATCTCGTTACACTACCAGATTATCAGACACCAAGTTCGAGTCTTAGATTCAGGGTCATGCAGTAGTGTATCTCTATGTCATGCTTAGAGCCACACATTTATCAATTACTATGCCTAGTCATGCATCATTTTCATTACATTGGGATATCATATCTGTTTTAGCCATCATACTTCAGAGTTATACTATGTACACAAGATATAACATGCCGGTTCAACAATAAAAGTAGACAGTCTTTTGGGGAAAAAGAACACAGGCAAGAAAACCCCAAAAGAGGATCGTGAATTGGGCTACTCAGACTTCACCCTAGGACTCACTTTCCATTTACCCCACCCTCAACAAAAAGATATGCAATTGTCCGCAATGCTTAAAAGTACCTAAAATAATCGAGTGGTAGGTGAAGCAAACCTGAGGCGCAAAGCATCGGCGATCAGCAAGCTGGTGGGTTCGGTTTCCCGGAACCCACTCCCTCTGTAGTCTGGACACCCTCAGTAGTGTCCTCCATAGCAACAGCACCATCAATAGTGCCTCTCTCTGTCTCCATAACTCTGTAGCTAGACGCCCCAGCAGCCAACTCTATAGCCCTCAACGTACGGGCCTCCTCATCAGCAATCGAGGCTCTCCTCTCAGCCTCCATCTCACAGTGCTCCTTCTTCCTCGCACTAGCCTCATCCTCCTCTTGACCCCTGTGTCTCTTGGCATGCTCTCATGGGGGAGGTGGTGGAACATCAGAAGTGGCAAATAACATCTTTGTGTCCTCAGCAGGCTCTGCAGAAGGGGCCTCAGACTTAGGCACCCTAGCCTCTAGGATCGTGTCTAGATCCACTCTCAAACTCTCAACCGCATCCTGAAGGGTCAACACGTCCACTTGAGGGGCTGACCGGGCTAGCACCCGCAACTCAAAAGCGTCCAAGCGCTGATGAACCTCCATGATCTTCCTCTCCATGTGCTGGGCCATCTTCCGCTCCATGCGCTCCTCCGCCTCAGCAATAGACCTCTGCATCCAAGGCTGGATGTGATGCAGAAGTGTGGCCATCTGAGCCTCGAGTTTCTGGACCCTAGCAAGTGGGAGCAGAGTGGCGGAAGGATCTGAGCGAGAGGAGCTCGGGGCAGTGCTACTACTTGGGATAGACTCGACTAGGGTAGTGTCAGTGGGTGCAGAAGTAGCCTAGGTAGCCGCTTGGGCATGCTCTACAGTATCCTCCAGGTTCTCACCAAAGGAGGCACCTCAGGGCGGGGCCCTCTGTGCGGAAGCAACTCATTGGCCTCATCCCTGATGAGGCCGATATCCACATTGCCCTGCGGGGTCTTGAGTTGATCTATGTGTCAAATGGGCACACCTGCAGACCTACATAAAGAAAACACCATGCACGGAAATGGGTAAGTAGTGGTGACCTTGAAGGCCTTTTCGTGCATGACCGCCTGTAGAAGCCAAGCGAAGTCGACCTCAAACCCCACTATCATCGCTGCCATCAGAACAGTGCGATCCCATGTAACTATATTATCTGTAGCAGTGAGGGAAAGACAGTGGGGGGCTATCAACCATAAAAACTTGGCCGTGAAGGTCAAGTTAGCCTTCTTGATGGCTTCTTTCGGCTCTATTACCCAGTTAGCAGCCTCTCCATCAATAGATAAGTGCTGGGCCATCCACCTCTTGGTGTCTCTCTCAGTGCTGGTTCACGTAAGAACCGTCCATCTTTAACAAGTTTCCACCGGTAGTCGAACTCGGTGGTGAGAGGGGTCACGGTGGCATCAATATCCTCGCCGTATAGATACCGGCGGATGGCTGGCAAGGAGATGTCTACCCACTTGCCGCGGACTCAGATGTGATTATGTGGTGCCTGTTTGGCGGGGGCAGGCCGCTTATTAATCTGGGATCGGAGAGTCGCCACATACGAGGCATAGAACTCTCGGACCAACTCCTCACTGTATCGGCCCAAAGCACGAGCAGTCCAATCTAGCCGGTGTCTGGTGAAGAGTGTATGGATATCCGGCATGGTGGGGAGACTTCCCATAAGGACCCGCCTCTCCAGTGTAAGGGTCCAGGTCATGACGCCCTTATCATTCAACAGCTTGGCATCGGAGTACACCTGATACTGCCACTCGACACACCACCGGTTGGGCTGGTCGGCAACCGGGGTGGGGACTCTAGTCGGTGAAGTTGGAGTGGAATTAGTACTGTTGCCCTCATCAGATGAGGCAGACTGTGAAGCTGTGGAGGGCGCAGAGGCTTCCGCAGACCCGGAGACCTCCTCCGACCAAGATACTCCCAAGGAGCCTGATGCTCCTTCATCCTATGCAGCTGACCAGAAGGTGTGCCGGTCAGTGTGCGCTCCTCGTCAGACTGGGAGGCAGTGACTACGCCGGATGTCACCTTCTTGGGCATGGCTCTAGTGGCGCGTGCAGGCCGTGCAGGAGCGACAGTGCCTGGGGGCACGTACTCGGGGTCACACTCATCATCAGAGCCAATGACCAGTCGGGTAGATGGGGCAACGGACTTTGAACGCCCTCGTGCGTAAACTCGATCTTGCTTTGGTGCCATAACTATTAGTACCTGTAAAGAATAACAATTAGTGCTAGTAGAAGCAAACAAGACATGCAGAGAAGAAAACAACAAACGTAAACCAAAACTGGAATGGTATTGATGTAGTGTCTGTGAAGCATGACGGACCAATTGACGATCCTTCGTGAGTATGACGGACCGTCATGAATGACTTAACAATATTTTTGGAGACTCTCAGAAGGGAAGTCTCTGACAGTCATGTCGGTTAAGCAGGATGGACTGTCGTGGGCACGACGGTCCGTCGTAGAGGTCCGTAGTGGGACACTTAGAAAAAGTTTGGAGACCCTTAGGAATAGGGTCTCTGACAAACATGACGGTTGTGCAGGACGGACCGTCGCGGGCACGACGGTCCATCGTAGAGGTCCGTCATTGGACACTTAGAGAAAATTTTGAGACCCTAAGGAGTGGGCTCTCTGACAACCATGACGGTTGGGCAGGACGAACCATCGAGGGTACGACGGTCCGTCGCAAATGTCCGTCAATGGAAACCTAGATAAAATTTTTAGACCCTTAGGAGTGGGATCTCTGACAATCGTGACAGTTATGCAGGACGGACCGTCGAGGGTACAACGGTCCGTCGTAAATGTCCGTCATTGGACACTTAGAGAAAATTTTTAGACCCTTAGGAGTGGGGTCTCTGACAACCGTGACGGTTGTGCAGGACGTACCGTCGAGGGTATGAATGTCCGTGGTAGAGGTCCGTCAGTGGACACTTGGAGAAAATAACTGGGGGATTGGTGGGACGGACCCCATGACGGTCTGTCGTGGGCACGACGGTCAATCGACGGGGTCTCGTTTTGTCCTTCATTGACAGAACTGAGGATGCCTCAAACGTCCCCTAAAATTTCATTTGAAAAGACTACATATCAACCTACACTTTCTAACACAAATACCCAGCAAACTAGCATTTCTAAGGCACTAATTTCTCAAATTTTAACATGCCAATTTGGAGGACTATCAACCTAGGTCAGAACAAGTTTCAGAAACAAATTCCCCCCTTTTGGATGTAGTTAACACACCACCCACAACAATTTTACTATCTAAGGCACGTAGGATGAACAAAGTGAGTTCTTTAGCAAGCAATAGGGGTCAAAAATCAAAGACCTAACATTAAAAAACAGGCCTGTAAAATGTGAAAACAATAATGAAATGTAAATGGGTTAGAGATCAGAAGCACATACCTGAGAATTGGAGAAGATGAAGAACCAGGTGAGGCACACAAATATGAAGATCAGCAGAAAAACTGTAGACTCCGACCAGCAGAATACTTTGAAGAAGCAGGGAGAATGGGAGAAGGAAGATTAGGGGAATTCGGGAAGGGATGGTGAATCAGGAGTTTGGGAAGATAATAAGAGTGGGGAAGGTGTGTAAAAGAGAGGAAATGGGAGAAATGATGGAACAAAACGGTTGAAATGAAGGGGTGGGAAGTTTAAAATGTTTAAAACTTTTAATATTCGCCGGTCGGGTCGGGTCGGGTTGCTGGGTATTGATGCGACGAGTCCCCATGATGGTCCATCGCAGGTGTAACAGTCCATCGTGGGTACCATCATGGGTGCCCTAATTTACAAAAAAGAGAAAAACTTACCTGGCACGACGGATTCTTGCGACGGTCCGTCGATGGATTCGTCAATGAGTGTTTCAGACCAATTTTTTGCAGATTTTTTTGGTGATGTACTACCTGCAAATTTAACACCCATTAAGCTATTCTTTATGTATTTGACTGGACACTTAGTGGGACGGACCCTAAACTACGCTCTAGCCAACACTTCTAGCAAAACAAAAAATAAAAAAAAACGACTATTACTAAAAAGTTATTAAAAAAAACTATAGTTGGCTTAGAGGATACATATTGGGTTGCCTCCCAACCAGCGCTTGATTTAACGTCACGGCATGATGGAGGACACCCGATTACTCAGACTTCATCAAGATGGTATGCCTCGATCACTTCATTCGCTGATTCAGCATGCCCAAGATAGATTTTGATTCGTTGTCCGTTCACCTTAAATCGCACATCCTCCTTGTTTTCCAACTCAACCGCTCCGTAAGAGAATAGTTGGGTGATCAAGTAAGGGCCAGTCCATTTGGAATTGAGCTTGCCCGGAAACAAGCGTAACCTAGAATTGAATAAAAGCACCAAATCCCTAACCATAAAATCGCGTTTCTCAATCTTTTGATTGTGGTACTTCTTCATCTTTTCTTTGTAAAGGGATGAACTTTCATAAGCTTTTAGGCGAAATTCATCGAGCTCATTCAACCCATTTAACCTCTGTTCTGCAGCTTCATTCCAATCTATTTTCAACTTCTTCATTGCCCACATGGCTTTGTGCTCTAATTCAACCGGTAAGTGACAAGCCTTTCCATATACAAGTTGGTATGGGGACATACCTATGGGAGTCTTGTAGGCTGTCCGGTAGGCCCAAAGAGCGTCATCAAGCCTCCTTGACCAATCTGTTCTACTAGCATTCACCGTTTTTGACAAAATCTTCTTGATCTCACTATTTGACACCTCAACTGGCCCACTAGTTTGAGGATGGTAAGGAGTGGCCACATTATGGCGAACCCCATATTTCTCCAATAATCCCTTAAACAATTTGTTGTAAAAGTGGGATCCCCCATCAGTAATAATCGCCCTTGGGGTACCAAATCGAGAAAATATATTCTTTTTCAAAAACGCGGTCACACTTTTCCCTTCATTATTTGCGAGTGCGATAGATTCCACCCATTTATACACATAATCAACCGCTACTAGAATGTACTTCATCCCATGAGAACTCACAAAAGGGCCCATAAAGTCAATACCCCACACATCAAATAACTCAATCACAAGAATGGGATTTAAAGGAAGCTCTTGCTTTCTTGAAATGCCGCCATCTCTTTGGCATCTATCACATGCTTTGGCAAACTCATGAGCATTTTGATGAATAGTTGGCTAATAGTAGCCACATTGTAAGATCTTGTGAGCGGTCCGGATACCACTATGATGTCCACCTACGGGAGAAGAATGACATGCCTCCAAAACACTCAACATCTCAACTTCTGGCACACAACGCGAATAAGCCCATCGTCACAACTCCTATACAAGTATGGTTCATCCCAAAAGAACTTTTTAACATCATGCATGAACTTTTTCCTTTGATGAAAGGACAAGTCCGGTGGGACAATATCGCTAGCCAGATAATTCGCAAAATCTGCGAACCATGGAATCAAGTCTTGAGAGGCAGCCAATACATGCTCATCAGGGAAAGTATCATCAATATCAATCTTATCCCCCAACTCTCTCATTGCTTCATCTTCTAATCGGGACAAGTGATCAGCAACTTGATTCTCGGTCCCTTTTCTATCTCTTACCTCAAAGTCAAATTCTTGCAATAGTAATACCCAACGAATCAACCTCGGTTTCGCATCCTTCTTTGCCATCAAATATCTCAAAGCAGAATGATCAGTATGCACTATAACTCTAGTGCCTAGCAAATAGGAGCGAAATTTCTCAAAAGCAAAGACTACTGCAAGGAGCTCTTGCTCAGTCACTGTGTAGTTCTTTTGGGCTTCATTGAGGGCTTTACTAGCATAGTAAATGGGATGAAGGATTTTGTCCCTTCTTTGTCCCAATACCACACCAAGAGCAACCCCACTAGCATCGCACATCACCTCAAATGGACTGCTCCAATCCGGAGAAATAATGATAGGTGCAGACACCAACTTTTCTTTTAACTCGCCGAATGCCTTAAGACAGGATTCATCAAAATAAAATTTACACTCTTTCTCCAGCAATTTGCACAATGGATGCGCAATTTTTGAAAAATCCTTGATGAACCTCCGGTAAAAACCTGCATGCCCAAGAAAGCTTCTCACACCTTTTACAGAGATAGGTGGGGGAAGTCTCTCTATTACCTCGACTTTAGCTCGATCAACCTCTATACCCTTCTCTGAAATGCGATGACCCAATACAATACC
>JABWTJ010000207.1:348898-384511 GCA_016801875.1 Solanum sitiens | reverse complement strand
GGGATCGGCCCATGCTAGGCTTTCGCCCCTGAGCTGCCACCCTTAATTATATAGCTTTCTTCACTTAGATTCTTTAATCTTTGAGATTGTTGTTAATCAGTTCATAACACTTTTGAGATGTTGATTTGGTGATCATAATCATCTTGGAGATATGAAAATACGGAACAGTAGTGGACTACATGAAAATAATACTTTGAGGCAGTAACAATGACATAAGGAGCTATGAAACATCAACACCTTACTTTAAGACCTTAATGGCACAATTGACTTCAATTGCCTTAGGAGAAGGATTCATCAAATTTTCTTTTGCAAATACCATTTCTATAACAGCACAAGGGGAAATTACACAAGTATAGAGTAGTGAACATATAATGAAGTAGTTCCATGTACTTAGAATTGGAAAGAA
Organism: Solanum sitiens; assembly: GCA_016801875.1. NCBI lineage: Eukaryota > Viridiplantae > Streptophyta > Magnoliopsida > Solanales > Solanaceae > Solanum > Solanum sitiens. Next base: position 384,105 of record JABWTJ010000207.1, on the reverse strand, counting down.
TATTGTTAAGCTATTTGAGATAGGTAACCTGCCACCATGCTTTCTTTTCTAGAAATAGAGAACTTGATTTAAGTGCAGGTGGCAGATTTCATGCCCAGAAAGGTATAATCGAAAAGCCTTAACTACATACCTTAATTTTATGACCAATACCACTATGCACGATTAGCCTTCCTTAATGGGTGCTAATCTACAACATAAGTCATGATTAAGCTAACATAGCAAACTAATCCACATAAAGAGTTCTCCAAACAGTAGCTAAAAATGTTGTGGAAATCAGGCCCCATACAACCTACATAATGGTGAACCACCACAACCCTGCGCTACACGATTATACAACTCAACAGCATTTCCAGAGATACCCAAACAGCCCTCAACAACAAATCTTAGGAGGTCATGTACTTACTTAGTTTCACTTGGGCTTTATCCATAATGGCCAATTGGCAGATTTGGCTGTTGGGCCTTCTTTCATTCACATTTTCTTTAATAGGTTTGGGCTTCAAATGAGCCCCTAAATATAAGCCTAAATCTGGTCAATCAAACTTGGGCCCTTTAACTATAATATAGATCAAGTAGGTGATGCAACTGCTAGCTCAATTACCACCTTACTATAATTACTTAAATACTTTCCATCGGAGTTAACTTGCAATACATATGCTAAAACGTGCAAGGCATTACATCACCTTCCAAGCTAGTTTAAACCAACACTAATCATGTAAGAAACATGATCCCTCACCTACACTATAAGTATATGTCAAGTATAACATGAATAGAACTACCACATACAAAAATACAAGCCGTTACACAACTTATAAGCAAGATCCAAGATTTGGGGGAATTCTGGAAAGGAACATGATCCACAAGAAATTTCATCAATTCTGATTAATTACTCAACAATCTATACTGAATTAGTCATAGGCAATCACAATTAATCATAATCAATCATCAATTTTAAGTTTAGAAGAAAACCCATTAGTAAAAGAACAACCTTTGGAATTGGGTGATTTAGAAATCAACTTTGAAAGGACCTCTTGGGGATAGGAATCCCAACAGTGAAGAACCCATACCTTAATGAAGCTAAATCCACAAAATTTGAGAAGAAAAATTGATAACTTGTTCTTCTTCTCCAAGCTTCCTTGGTCCTTCAATGGAGGATGAATATAGAGAGAAAGTAGAGAGAGATGAGAGCTTTTGGGTTTTGTTTTGGGAATGTGATTTAGGTGAGTGAAAAATGACTTAAAACTGACCCTTAGTAAGTATGTAGTCACCCCCTAAATTATCCAAATGACCCCTCACTTAATTGGGTCTTTCTGTGAAGTCAAAATGCTTAAAATATGATACTAACGAATCTGGGAAGTTTTTGCGCGTCACGAGGTGAATTTCCATTTTATTTTTGAAATCCGGGTTGAATCATTAAGACTCGTGTCAACCCCGCGTCGCGAGGAAACTTTTCTGCCTCCTCGTGTTGTTTGCGCGACGCGCAACAACCGTCATTTCATGGCTGCGCGCAGGCTTCTTTGGCATCCTGCTTGGCCATGTTCGGGACCTCCTCAAGGACCCTTTGGGGGGTACTTAATGGACTCTCAAACCCTTTATACTATGTTTTACATATTCTTTCAAGTATTAGACTTCATATGACACTCCCAAACCTTCACACAACATAGAGACGTCTACTAGTTCAATTCCGCTAGTTTCTGGACGTCATGGACATTTCTTGACGCCTTAATTCTAAAACTTCCTAAATGGTTTATAAACATTATTTTAGGCTTAGAAATAGTGTTTTAAGGTTTAGTTCATCATGTTAGGCTCTAGCGTATGTCATGGACATTTGGAGGGTTACATTATCTCCCCTTCGGAACATTCGTCCCCGAATGACACTAAAATCCTTTGAAGGGAAAGGATAGACTCAATACTTGCAGCCCAACCAACAAAAATATAAAATCATCATGAGTCACAGCTCATAGGAGTGCTTCACCATTAATCCATTCAACACATAATCATGGCATCCATTTCTTCACAAAAGAGCTCAACATTACTACATGAGGAATTTCCTTCTCAACAATAACATGAGTTCAACACAACATATAGAGTCACTTATACCAAATTGTTTTTCAAAACATATCAATATTTTCAAGCTCATTTCATATACGCAACATCATACCAATTACACAAATAAGTGCAAAATAGTGAAATAGAGCATTTTTTACATGAAACTTCATTTTTAGCAAAAACATTTATCTTAAATATGCTTATCTTTGCAAAACAAGTCAAATTCAATTTATTCATTATTTTGATTATTAATTGGAACCACTAACTTTAATCAACAAAGAGAGGAGGGTAACGAGACTTCATGTATGTTTCGGCCTCCCATGTTGCTCTCTTAACTAGGTGGTTCCTCTATAGGACTTTTACGGAGGCCACCTCTTTGTTCCTCAATTTCTTCACTTAAAGATCAAGGATTTCCACCGGAACCTCTTAAGGAGAGGTTCTCATCCACACCTAGACCCTCAATGGGAATAATGGACTCGGGATCACCGATGCACTTCTTAAGCATGGAGACATGGAACACCGGATGAACCGAAGCTAGTTCACTAGGTAGTCTCAACTCGTACGCAACCTTGCAAACCCTTTGTAAAATTTCATAAGGACCCACATAACGAGGACTCAACTTCCCTTTCTTTCGAAATCTCACCACTGTTTTCAAGGGTGAAATTTTGAGATACACCTTATCATCCTCTTCAAATTCTAAGTCCCTTATACTATAGTTGGTATAAGACTTTTGCTGACTATAAGTTGTTTTCAATCGGTTCCTTATCATATGAACTTTCTACAAAGTATTATCAATCAAATCGGGACCAAAGAGTGAAGACTCGCCCACTTCAAACCATCCAATTGGATGTCTACATCTCCTACCACACAAGGCTTCAAAAGGAGCCATAGATATAGTTGAATGATAACTATTGTTATAAGAGAACTCAACCAAAGGCAAATGTTTATCCCAATCTCCATTGAAGTCTATCACACAATCTCTAAGCATATCCTCAAGGGTTTGAATAGTACGCTCCACCTGACCATCCGTTAGGGGATGAAAAACATGTTTAACTTCACCTTTGTACCCAACCCTTTTTAGAATGACCTCCAAACATTGATGTGAATTGTGCACCCCTATCTGATATGATGGATAACGGAATACCATGGCGACACACAATCTCATCTATGAAAATCCTTGCATAATCCTCTACTGAATATGTGGAATTGACGGGTATAAAAAGAGTGGATTTGGTCAAACCTATCCACAACCACCCATATAGAGTCATGTTGTGTTTGTGTCCGAGGCAAACCTACTACGAAGTCCATATTTATGTGTTTCCACTTCCAAGTTGGAACTTGTATTTCTTGATGTAAACCACTTGGCTTTTGGTGCTCGGATTTCACTTGTTGGCAATTTGGAAATTTTGCAACTAATTATGCTATGTCCCTTTAAAAGTTGTCCCAGAAAAATGCTTCTCTAAGGTCATGATACATCTTATTAGAGCCTGGATGAATGGAATAACGGGAAGAATAAGCTTTCTCAAGAATTAGGTTTCTCAAATCATTTACATTGGGAACATACAACCTTTCTTGATACCTCAAAACAGCAACACCCCTAAGGAAAATGAATCATTAATCTTACCAAGAAACGATTCTTTAAACTCCATCAATGATTGATCAAGGTGTTTCTTAAGCTTCACCTCCACCACCAAAGATGAATCGAAGTTACGGTGGACCATAAAACACCATTTGGAGAATATTCTAATCTAACTCCCAAACGAGCCAACCTATGAACATCTTTCACTAGGTATTTCTTGGCTTCTTCTACATGAGACACACTACTCATGGTCATACGACTTAGAGCATACGCAACCACATTGTCCTTGCTGGGATGGTAGAGAACACTCATGTCATAATCCTTCAATAATTTCGACAACCTTCTTTCTTGGAGATTTAACTCCTTTTGGGTGAACACATATTGAAGACTCTTGAGGTCGGTATACACATCAACATGGACACCATAAAAATAATGCCTCCATATTTTCAAGGCAAATACCACGGCCGCTAACTCAAGATCATGATTTGGATAATTCTTCTGATGCACCTTAAGCTGTCTAGAGGCATAAGCTACTAATTTCCCATGTTGCATAAGCACACACCCCAAGCCCACTCGGGATGCATCACAATATACCGCAAAGCCCTTGGTACCCAACGTTATAGTCAATACCAGAGCGGATGTAAGCCTATCTTTTGAAATTTGGAAGCTTCTTTCACATGCCTCCGACCACTCAAATTTCACACTCTTTTGGGTCAAGGTAGTCAAAGGAGAAGCAATGGACACAAAACCATCCACAAACCTCCTATAGTATCCCGGTAGACCCAAGAAACTCCTAATGTCGGTTGGAGTCAATGGCCTAGGCGAATTTTTCAGAGCCTCAGTTTTCCTTGGATCAACCTACACTCTCTCACTAGAGATGATGACAAAGAAACGCCACTAACCCTAACCAAAGCTCACATTTTCTATACTTGGCAAATAGTTGGTGTTTCTTCAGCACTTGTAATACCACTCTTTAATGGTCGATGTTCACCCTCATTTTTCGAATATACCAAGATGTCGTCAATTAAGACAATGACAAATGAAATCTAGGTAACTTCAAAACATCCTATTCATTAGGTCCATTAACGCCGCCGGGTCATTAGTTAGACCAAAGGACATTACTAGGAACTCATAGTGACCATATCTAGTTTGAAATGCTGTTTTGGTATATCATAGCCTCTCACCCTAAGTTTGTGGTACCCCGATCTCAAGTCAATCTTAGAAAAGTAGCTTGACCCTTGGAGTTGATCAAACAAGACGTCAATCCAAGGGAGAGGATACTTATTCTTAATAGTGAATTTATTGAGTTGGTGATAATCAATGCACATTCTAAGGGACTCGTCCTTCTTCTTCACAAACAATACCGGAGCACCCTTTAGAGAAATACTAGGTCTAATGAAGCCTTTTTCTAGTAAGTCCTTGAGTTGAGCATTTAACTTTTTCAATTCGTCCGGAGTCATCCGATAAGGAGGAATTGAAATGGGGTTGGTATCTGGTAGCAAGTCAATACCAAAATCAATTTCCCGTTCGGGAGGGATTCTGGGAAGATCATTGGGAAAGACCTCCGAAAATTCCCTTACTACGAGGACCGACTCAATGGGAGGATTTTCAGAGTCTAAATCTTTTAATCTTACAATAAGTTATAAACATTGTTTCGAGATCATCTTAAAATCCTTTAGACAAGAGATAATACGACCTCTAAGAATAGAATTTCCTCCTTTCCACTCTAAGACGGGTCATTTGGAAAATTGAACTTAACAACTCTTGTTCTACAATCAATGGAAGCATAACAATCATGCGACCAATCCATTCCAAAAATGACATCAAAATCAACCATATCAAGTTCTACTAATTCAACATGAGTAACTCTATTGGGAAACATTATAGCATAATTTCGATATACCGTCTTTGCAACCACCGACTCACCCACTGGGGTGGACACCACAAAGGTTCATTTAGAATATCGGGAAAAATATCAAACTCCCAGCTACCAAAGGAGGAACAAAATATAGGGTAGCACCTGGATCAAGTAAAGCATAAACATCAATAGAGAAGGCTTGTAACATACCGGTCACCACATCGGGAGAACTGTCTTGTTCACCCTTAGAGCGAAGTGCATAAAACCAATTCTTTTTTGGAGCATCAACAATAGAACCACTAGCTTGAGCTTGCCCACTTCATTTGTATTGCCCCTTATTAGTAGGGCAATCCCTAACCTTGTGGACACTCTTGAAACACCCAAAGCAATTGTCCGTCCAACAAGGCAATTACCATAATGCTTCTTACCACACTTTCACAAGTTGGATTCATGCTTGGTGAACTAGTACCTCTTCCCTTTCGAGACTTAGGGTTAAACACCCTGTCATCACGAGCCTTGGAAATTTTTGAAGGAACTTGATTAGAAAGCATCTTGTTCAACCTAGGCTTGTCTTGAGTGTCAAGCCTACCCTTAGAAGAACCACCTTCATAAGAGCTTGCCTTCTTGGCCTCCCTATTCTTCCTCCTAAACCTACTTTCTTCCACTTGTTGAGCATGAAGCATGAGACGAGAAGTATTCCTATTATTATGAAGCATAGCCTAACGACATTCTTCAACCAAATCATTGGACACCCCCGTAAGAAAATGACTTATTTCATCCTTGGGTTTGACACCAAGGATGGAGAATACTTGTACAATTTTAGTGAATTTCATGGAATAGTCAAGTACACTCATACCTTCTTGACGAAGGTTGATGAATTCTTCCACCTTAGCTTCCGTCAACTCTCTAGGAAAGAACCTATCAAGTAAAGATTCTTGAAGATCTCCCAAGTACCGGACCACCTCTTTGTTCCCTACTATCCCTCCATTGCACGTACCAAGTTTGGGCCACATCTTTTAGTTGATAGACCGCCAACTCGTTCTTCTCAATTGAGGTCACACCCATATCATAGAGAATCTTATAGAACTCATTGAGGAAATATTGAGGGTCTTCATCTGATTTTGAACTAAATAACATAGGTGGGTTCATCCTCGTAAAGTCTCTCAAATGAGAGGCCATAGTTCTAGCATGTTGAGGCACTTGGGGTTCAACCTCCCTATTCACTTGCGCTATCATGGATTTGACTTGAACAGTGACGACATTAGCTTGAGATGTCATGGCTTGGACAAAATTAATAAAAGCCGCCCTTAACTATCCATCCGTCATCGGTGGAGGAACAATCGGAACTTGATCACCCATAGTAACTCCTTCAAGTGGAGGCAGTTTGTTTTCTTCTGGAGGCACTTGGTTGTCATTATCCCCCACATTAGCCATTTCTTCTTCTGCCCTTCTAGCAGCTGCTCTTCGAGTATTCATACCTATAACCACGATACAAGGTTTAGGTGAAAGCACATAATAAGACTCTAGAGGCATGACATAGGAATACAATGAGATGAGAATTTTTAAGCATCACATAGTATCTCATTCATAAGTGTGGCGCGCTTCAAAATGATGAATAAGAATCTACGTAGACGTGGTTTAATGAGACATCAATTCTAGAGATATTCAATCTCATGCTTTGATACCAAGTTTGTCACATCCGGGAAGTACCCCTTAGACGTTACCAACTTCATCATCCTCGGAGAGGACTAGGATTATCCCATTCGCATTCATCATTACATTCATAGGTTAAAATACGGAAAATTTAAAACTTTTCATCTATAATTACTTCATGAGCTTTTCTTAGACCTCCCGCTTACACATAATATATTCATATCGAGTATAAATAGACCCTTCATATAAAAAGATTACATAGTATTCTACTTTTATGGATCTATATATATATATATATATATATATATATATATATATATAATATACATAACATAGTCATAGAAGGGATGTCTCATATTAAACCATCTAAACAAAGTCAACCATATTGGCACAAGCCCTTACACAACATACAAATCCATGATAACATGTTTTCACATTTTTATTTTCCTGGCAAATGAAGGATGTTTTTTTTTTACAATTTATCTCTAACAAAAAAACTCTGAATTTTAGCTATAAGATTTTTATGAAGATTTACTCAAAATAGCATGAAGTATGATTTCAAGAAAATGTTCCTTTTAAATGCATGTTTTTGCATGGTTGTCATACTTAGTGCATTCTTGTACTAATCTCATTCTTCACTAATTTTTACACAAAGTATAGGTTATGGATGCTTAAAGGATGTTTTTAATGGTGAAGAGCTTGATAGATGACTCCCAAGCTAAATGAAAGAAATCCTTAAGTTCAAGGATCTCCTACTTATGTGTCTTTACAGTAAAGTCTTTAAAATGTTGTATAGTTATGTTTTATGTCTTAAGGGACGTGTCCCTAATGTACTCTAATGTTGTTGAGTCTAAGATTGCAAAGAGACTTAAGGTCTATAAATATATTATGACTTATGTTTTATATATATGAAGTAGTCTTCTAGCATATGATGTGCTAAGAAAGTTTTAAATTTTCCACTAAATTTACTATGTCAATGCGATGAATGATAATTATGGGCTCGTATAAGACCTCCGAAGGTCAAGTACGCCATGTTACTTCTAGGGGGTGCTCCCCGGATGTGACAAACGTGGTATTAGAGCATGTGTTTTTAAAAGTGGATCTAGGTTCTAAAAGTCTCATATTACCACGTCTAGTAGAGTCTCATAGCATTGGTGGTGAGTCGCGACACATCAAATGGTACGGGAGGCTGGACGATAGAGTTTCCCTTCTTCATCATTCTCATATCATGCCATAGAACTTAACTCTATAATATCTCTCTCTTATGTATTCTTATCCGGTGGTCTTTTAGATGTGATTGCTTGGATGAGATGGTATTTCATATGTTAATGTTCTACCTTGGCTAGGTAGTAACACCTTCCCTTGGTGTAAGGCTCTACAACACAAAATTCCATGTTTAGCACCCATGGTCTTAGTGTCGGTTAAGGATATAGTTTCCCTAAAGTAAAATGGACAATGGAAGTAAAGAACTAGGATCCTTACTAGGATGACTAAAGGGAGGTTATTTAGTATAGGTGGAAGTAATGAACCCATCTAGACATTGCACAAGAGCTCCTTAGAAAGTCCTAGGAAGGTGATCTAATGTGTATGATTATGATTATGTCTTTATTCATGATATTGTAGAAGTTGTCTACTTGTTATGAAGATGTCCATGGTATGAATCTTGATGATGTGATCTATTCTTATGTGTATTATGTTGGTCTAAATGAATATATGATGAAGGTCTTGTATTGACATGAATTAAGTTGTCTTTACTTGTTATGAGGATATATGAATTGTATGTTAAGGTTTGTGGTCTCATGAATAGTTTACTAAGTATGTGTGAGGTTATGGGGCTTCACATGTACATTGCACTAGTAGGCTAAGATTGGGGTCATGAATAATGTCTTTTAATGATGAATATGAAAATAAGTAAAAATATGTGTAAATGGATATAGTTCACTGTAATGCCTTATGGTCTTGACTTGAATGTGTCTTGTAAAGGGCTATACTTCTATGATGATATGTGTTGTCTTGTCTAAGTTGTATGCATGGTTTTCCTTGTGGTCCTAAGGTGATTCATTGCACCAATTATCACTAAAGGGTTTCTTGGGAGGTTAATGGATTAAAAGAAGGAGTTCAGTGTTAAGGTAAGAGAGCTCACTGTAAAGTGACATCAAATATGGCATAAATTCTATATGTGATTTTATATGTTGTTTGGACTTTGATTATGTCTCTATGAAGTATGTGAATGATATGAATGCTATTGTTCAAAGTTTTATGAAGATTTACTCAAAATAGCATGAAGTATGATTTCAAGAAAATGTCTCTTTTAAATGCATGTTTTTGCATGGTTGCTATACTTAGTGCATTCTTGTACTAATACCATTCTTCTCTACTTTTTACACAAAGTGTAGGTTATGGATGCTCAAAGGATGTCTTGAATGGTGAAGAGCTTGATAGATGATTCTCAAGCTCTATGAAATGAATCCTTAAGTTCAAGGATCTCCTACTTATGTCCTTACTGTAAAGTCTTTAAAATGTTGTATAGTTATGATTTATGTCTTAAGGACCGTGTCCCTAATGTACTCTAATGTTGTTGAGTCCAATATGGCAAAGAGACTTAAGGTCTATAAATGTATTATGACTTATGTTTTATATATATGAAGTAATCTTTTAGCATATGATGTGGTAAGAAAGTTTTAAATTTTCCGCTAAATTACTATGTCAATGCGATGAATGATAACTACGGGATCGTATAAGACCTCCGAGAGGTCAAGTACATCATGTTACTTCTAGGGGGTACTCCCCGGATGTGACACTTTCAAAAGTCTTTGGAATTTGGCTCCTTGAATGGAAAAATAAACAAGGATGAAAAATCATACCTTTACTGAAGAATCCAAGGAAATTGATTGAGGAATCAATGGAGAACTTCAATCTTAGCATCAACCTTACTTCAAGCTTTAATGGAGTCTAGAGAGAATTCTATTTTGATTTTGGGTTTCTATTTTGAATAATGAGGTCTAAGTCTAGCGTTTAGAGTCTTAACTAACTTATATTCCATAAAAGACCCAAAATAACCGTCCATGACTTAATTAGGACCCTAGGTGAATTTCCAAAGTGCCCTCAACTTGGCTGAGACACCTCCAGAAAGTTGCAGGTGTCAATCGACGTTTGCACCTACGGGCCATCCACCAACCAACGGACCGTCCTGCTGGTCCGTGGTTTTGGTCAGCGGATTTCAAAATTGGGGCTAAGATCCCACCACTAAGTTTTGAGTCAGGCCCCCAATCAACGGGGAATCGATGGGACTATAGAGCGTCGATTGAGCTCGTGGATTGGACTGGTTTTGGCAGTTTCTTTCCAAGGTTTGGGTCCTCCTCAAGGACCATTAGGGTTGTCGTTGGGAATTCCTACCCGGATGTTTGTACCCTCAACATGTTCATATAGATGTTAGGAACCTCTCCTATAAATTTGAAAAACAAACAACACGTAAAACATGCAATGACACACTCTCATACAACGACTAGATTCCAAACGTCTTGGACATTCTTTGACGTTCACTTCCAAACTTTTCCAAACTCCACAAACTGACTTCTAATTCTATAATTTATCATTTTTACACCTTAATAACTCATGAAACGCATGTTAGGATCTATTTTAACCTAGTTCGTTTTGAGGGATGTTACATTCTCCCCCAGTTGGAAAGCATTCGTCCTCGAATGACGCTAAAATGCTTTCTACACTTTCAAGAGATAAAGACTCAAGACTAATAGCTATTAACCATAAAACGTCATACACAATAAACATTAGGAGGAAGATCACTCCACATAATCAAGAGACACAAAACACAACAAGAAAGTAGGAGCAACATCCATAATTTATCACGCAATAAGACTATACCTTTTCATTTCACATAGGAGGAACTTCCTTCTCCACATATCATCATACTCATATCATTAATTCTAAGCCCATTATGTCAAAATTTCTTAAAACACAATTATGAAACATTCTTTAAAAGCTCACTGTAAATCATGCTTAAAAGCTAACACATGCACAATTTAAGCAATTTATTATAGATGCATGACAACATGAGAGACTAATGCAAGGAGATCAATGAAACTCATTTTCACTTTCACTCCTAAACACATGCAACATGATACTAGAAAGTTCTAACTCTCAAGCGTGATTATAATAGAAGAGAAGAGACAAGATTTATCAACCCAACTATTCACCATACTCCCCCACTTGGAAGAACCCATCAACACATAAAAGGAAACTTATAACTTACCGGCACCTTCATTCGGATTTGCTTCCTTGCTAATTCTTATCAACTCTTGTAGGACCCTTAACAAGCATCTTCAAGGTCTCATACTTCATAAACCACTATGCCCCTCAGAAAGTAAAAACTTATACAAACCTAACTCATGAACATCAAAACTATTAATAAACCTTCTATTACGCATAACCCCCTTCTCTCGAGATCTAAGCTTAGACAAACTCCTTTAAACATTACCTCATTCAATTCTAAGGCTTAACATAACTCCTTAAATCTATACCACAACAATCCTACCATCATAAGACATAGCTATAAAGTAACTCATTATCCCGAAAATAACATCATGCAACTATCACAACTCTTATCATGCTAGAACTACATCTCAATACAACTTCCCAATCCACCTTCACATCTACCCCTTTAGTCACAAAACCATAATAAGCATCAAAACTCACCTTTTCTTTGTCAAGCCTCGAGACATAACCCCTTCCAAGCATTACATCTAGAAGACCACCGGACAAGGGAACATAAGATGTAGATCTTATAGAGTTAAGCACTATGGCACGACACAAGAGTAATGAAGAAAGTGAAAATTTTATCGTCCAATAAACTCTCGCTCATAGATGTGTCACGACTCACCACTGATGAACAAGACTCTACTAAATGTTGCTTTATGATACTTTGAACCCTAAAGGCTACATCATAACCTTATTATCTTATACCACGTTTGTCACGATCGGGGAGCACCACCTAGAAGTGACACGGCGTACTCGACCTCTTGGAGGTCTTGTACAAGCCTTTAGACATCTTTCATCGCATATATATATATATATATATATATATATATATATATATATATATATATATATATATTTGAAAACTAGTGCGAAATTAAGACATTTTATCATCATAGTCAAAGACTTTATAAAATATAAGAAGACTAAGTCTCGTCATAAGCCATATTAGACACATATAATATCATAGAATCACAATCCTTACATAAATTTAAAAGAAACTAAAGTCTATTACAAAGTCATTAAAAAATAGAAACTAAACATAATCCATGTCGTCGATCATATGAGGATATACCATCTTATGAGATTCCTATTCCCAACTTTAACTTCTAAGAATATCCTAATTTGTCGCATACACTTGTAGAAATAGAAAACATATGGAATTAGCACATTGAATGCACTAAATATGGTGACATGCAATAAAACCATGAAAAAAAGGCATTTACTTTAAAGTATGCTTTCATGTTCTTTTGATAGAAACCTCATAAACAAGTATAAAGACCATCTTCAAGTCAATATTCACATACGAGACATATTCAAGTAATTTACAATATACAACTATCATCACTTATCAACCATATAAACATATATACCTTCTACCAAAGGTTATCCTAAGACTCATCTAAGTAGGATATGAAGCGACCGCCCATACAACCCCTTCATACCAACCTAGATGATCCTCAAGACTACCCAAATTATGATTATTCCCTTTTAATCATTTAGACTGCCTACCTAAAGTTACTCTAAGATTCACCTAAGTAAAATATGAAGAGACCGCCCATTTACCCTCTTCAAGCCTACCTAAGCAATCCTCAAAGCTACCCTAGATAAGAACCTTTCTATTCAACATGCATTAACTTAAGTCATCAATATTCATTAAGCCATTTAAGATAAAATTACGAATTTAGAGGACTTCACATAATGGTCTTGGAGGACCTAGGGAACTTTTCCTAGCACCTTCAAAGCCTACTCGTGCAATGTGTACATAGCGTCCCATACCACCACCCACACGTTGTAGAACTTCTTTGAGAGTAGAATGCATATCCCATATGATGAGAATAACATTAACCGACATAGACCACACTAGCTAGGTAAGGAATCCGGTGTCATAAGACCTCACACCATGTAAGGTATTCCACTTGACAAAGGTAGAACTAGTAATCATCCTATGTTGTCACATGGTTAATAAATATCAAGGGTTCCTTTGTCTCTAGTCTCATCTAAAGTAGAGCTACTACCACAATCATATTCACTCAATGTTTTGCCTTTGTTCTCATAGAGTAATTCATTGACGTACTAGTATTTTAGAAGGTACCATCACTAAGTCCTACCAACTCATAATACTCTTTCTTCCAAGGATGGATCCACTAGGGCTTCCAACCAAGGTCTATTAGGAAGATTTTATGACTTCCTTAGAGATTGTTTCATGATGTTCCAGCCAACCTACCCCTAAGTCCATCATTCCACTCGAGAAGGACACTATTACGGTGTTTCACTTCATGGCTTCTATTAACCTTCTTTCATATATAAGTTTTCACATTCACATAGGATTTTAGACTCATCAAGAAGGGGCACCATGATTAGGTCTACATGTTGAAGATATAATCTAGAATGCCTCATTATTCATTCAAGGAAGGGCACCTACTTAGATCTACCGATCCTAGACGTTCATCCTTTTTATTCATTCAAGATAAGGGTACATAAGCCTACCAAGTAAAGTCATACCATTCATCATATCATTCATTCAATACAAGTTAAGTACCAAGTACGGACATCTAGTCTACCAAAACAAGATACAACATCATTCTATAGAGACTCTCCTTAGTCTTTCATCATCACATATATCAACAACTAGAGAAACAACATATTCAATCATAGAATTATAACACTCATACAAGATCATATAGACATCCACAAAACCTTAACTTTATACCTTTTCATATATATTATCATGATCATACCATATTCACAATATAATACCAACAAGGCAATGTTCATAACGATTATATCAAGTAAACATCGCCATTATAAGTGAACCATACCAAACAACAACAATTCAATATTAATTCAATGTAAACGAAGGAATTAGGTCGGCTCAACACCATCCAATAGCCATAATAATCATCCTTTAGCCTTTCCAATACGAATTCACATAATAAAGATATTACCCGTAACAATATACACAAGAGTAAGCCAATAATTCAATTAAAGCAATGATCCATCAATACTCAATATAGATAGCAACATTATGAGACATCCATGAACCATTATAACATCAATCAATATCCCAATACAAAGTGATAAGAAATGCTCAATTTTTTGCGCTCTTGCTACAAGTAAACGATCTTCTTTGGATAATTCGTCCAATCCAAGGATAGATATAATGTCATGAAGTTGTTTGTAACGTTGTAAAGTTTGCTTAAATCTTTGGGCGGTTTCTTAATTTTCCTCACCGACGAGCCGAGGTTGAATCATGGTTGACATTGAATATAAAGGATCTATTTTTTTTAGAATAGGTCCGAGTCAAATAGCAATGATTCGAAGCACTTCTTTTTACACTATTTCGGAAACCCAAGGACTCAATCGTATGGATATGTCAAATACAGGATTTCCAACCATAGTAGGAAAGGGAGGGAAATGGATACTTAATTTAAAGTGAGTAAACATAATTCTGTACTCAATCTCATAGATACATATAGAATTCTGCAGAAAACCGTATTCAATGAAATTCGTATGTACGGTTTGGAGGGAAATCTTTCATATGTTTTGCGATACACCCTACAATATTGGGTAAAAGCCAAAATAAGTGATGTTAGCCCTTATAAAAAGAAAATTGATTCTTGAACCCCTTTCACGCTCATGTCACGTCGAGGTACTGCAGAAAAAAATAGCTCAGGATTTATAACTACTTTAGCAACTTTAGCGGCTTGGCCAGTTACTCAAGATTCTTGATTATTCCATTTTCTCATGTTAGCAATGCTTTCTTTGTTCTCTTATTTGGATTGAAATAAAGAAAAAACTTCCCTTTCTTTCTCTTCTTTATTTTGGTTTCATCTCTTCGATGAATTTCAGCTATGACCAATGCCCCACTAGCTAAATAGGCGCAAGAAAAAGCTACCTGAAAAAAAAGAAGCAAGGTGCACCTTGAATTGAACTCGACGAATTGCATTTTGCCAGAGAGATTTTTTTAGAAAGATTCTCCTAATTCAAAAATAGAAAGAATATAAATAAAGGAGCATACGCGGGAAGGGGCCTCCACAAGCCTACTCGAGTTCCACAGCATTGATGTCGTCATTTATTCATTTTTCAGGTGAACGTTCTAGAATGAACAACGACCAATTCCCTATTCAATCAAACCGCCTACCATGTAAAGAGGATTCTCCAATTGATGATTTTTCTGTTTCAGATGTGAAGGCTTAGGATTCCATTTTTGTTCTAGGGTTTTTTTATTCGCTAGGGCGCTCAGTTCCTTCCTGTTCCCAGAGCTGAGGCATTATAGTGCATAGACTTGATGGTTCTAAAATGGCTAAGCCTACATTGCATGCAATAGTACCTAGAATTACTATTGGAAAAATATATAAAAGATCATTGGGCCATACTGTTCATATATTATGATATGAATATGCCACATCAATTCGTTATGTATGGATGATGAGATTCCAATTATACAGAACCAATTCCAATAGACTTATTGGAGGGTCCCATTGGCGTGCATCCACTAGGAATTGAACCTATAAATTCGCCAATTATGAGTTGGGCGCTTTAACCATTCAGCCATGGATGCTTAGCGGGGATCCTCGTACATGGTGAATAACCACATTCCAATTGAAATGAAACGGATCCAGTCTATGAATCATTCAATGACATAACCTACAATAAACCAATAATCGAAGCAAACTAGTCAGTTTGACCAAAATGAGTTCTTGTTTTGACTAAATAGTCATGGATGACTTGACAATTCCAATACGAATAGACCAATTGAATCCAGCATATTTTCCACGTTCATAGGAGTGTGTTTATGTTTTTGCTTACGAATATGATTTTATTTGGGCATTTCTAATAATATCCATCCTTGTTTCTATTTTGGTATTTTTTATTTGCGGAGTGTTAGCCCCGATTAGCAAAGTGTCGGAGAAACTTTCTACTTATGAGTCGTGTATAGGATATTAGATTAGTCAGCAATCCATGTTCGAGTTGGTTCTCAAACAAGTGGGGCTGAGTTTGAAGAGGATCATTTTGGGATTGATGTCCTCTTGGAATCATGGGAAAATCTACGGAAATGGGCACGTCGGTGGATCAGCCAGAACCAGAACTAGGACATATGCCGCCTGCTATTCAAGCAGCTCCCCAGGGAAACAAAGCTGGTCCGTCGAATCAGCTCCCACGAGTCGTCCCCTATCTGTATCAACTAGATGAAGTGATAAGGGGGGATTTCGTTCAGTCTATCCAGCAGAGGCTCCTAGCCAAATACTCATATACTCCCCTTATCGGGATCATGTACCTGGCCGAAATAGAGGCATGTTCCCTAGCCACGATTCTACTATTTGATGTAATAATCTAGGATGAATCTTCCTGATGTTTAGAAATAGGAAGAGTAAATATGATTTTCAATACTTACCTTTTTCTGGGTACTTTACCATCAGACCAACATTTTGTTTCTTCTCTACTTCAGTTTGTATTTTCAATTCCATTATCTTCTTCCTCAGCATCCTCCTTTTATGGGTCCTTGTCAGCTTAGATAATTTATGTTATGCTGGACTCTCTCCTACAGCCTCCTTCTTAGGTCTCGGTTTCTGTGCGGCACGAACCCACTGATGTTGGTGGGATAGTAGACGGTGTTTGAAATAACCATTGTTTATTCAATTGAAATCTCATAAGAGAATAAAGCTTTTAACGTGGGTCGGCGTATAGCCCACTCCATTCTATCTATGTTGCATCGGATCAACAGAGAGAAATCCTGAGTAATAAGAGAGATTCTCCACACGAACGAATGACCCTCCAAGTTTGAACTGACATAGGTGAATCGGACCAACACTTATCAACCACCAACAAGGACTCATTTTGGTTATGCAGTTTGGTTAGCAGGCAGGCCGCTTGGTCACGACCATCTAAGGCTAAAGTTCCATTAAAGAGCATTTCCACGTTGTAGAACCTCCTTAGGGAATATAACGTTTTCATGAGGCTGATCTTGAACCGCCATCCAAGCGTGAATACCTTCGTTTATGAGAATATTTATGGTGTAGAAAGTCTCAAATTTAGGATCTTCCGCTGCGCGAATTTCCTAAGAAACGAAGTCATAGGCACGTAGGTTCAAAGCTAGACCGACTACTCCAAGAGCACTCATCCATAAACCGGTCACTGGTACAAATAACATAAAGAAATGTAACCAACGTTTATTGGAAAAAGCGACCCCAAAGATTTGGGACCAAAAGTGGTTAGCAGTGACCATTTAATAAGTTTCTTTGTCTTGAGTTTGGTTAAAAGCACGGATTGTATTTCAACTATCACCATCTTCAAATAATGTATTTTCTATGGTAGCACCATGAATGGTGCATAGCAAAGCAGCGCCCAATACACCGACAACTCCCATCATATGAAAGGGGTTCAAGGTCCAATTATGAAACACTTGAAATAAAAATAGGATGAATCAAAATATAGCTGCTACACCAAAACTAGGTGCAAAGAACCAACCAGAATGACCTAGTGGATAAATCAGAAATAAAGAAACAAAAACAGCAATTGGACTAGAGAATACGATTACATTACAAGGTCTCAATTGAACAGATCTAGAAAGCTTGAATTGAAGTAACATGAAACCTATTAGGCCAAAATCTCCATGGAGAGCAACAAAAGTCCACAGACCACCCAATTGACACCAAGGAGTAAAATTTCCTTGTTCTTCAGGACCCCATAGTAACAACATCGAATGTGCGACCAAAAATTAGGATACATTTTGGGAAAATCAAACTTCCATTGAAGAGAAGCAAATGAAAAGCTTTCATAAAAATTCTCGTAGAATCGAGAATGAAGTTTTCATTCTGTACATGCCAGATAATGAATTAGTATGAATTCCTTATTACTCTAAACGAGCTACATGACTCAGGTAGCCTGTCTCCAGAACCTCCACATCACCAACTCGCAATGAATAGGGAATGTATATTAATGCTATGAATGACCCAGTATCGAATACTGGTAATAATATAATCAAATTAACGTTCTCCTGTGCTTCCAAACATGCTGAGCTCCACCTATAATCTAAGATAGTGTGATGCCACCAACAGTCGATTTATTAGAATGCTCCCCTTAATTGAATCTCCAGGCCTACCAAAGACTGCCCACTTACAAAAATGGCCTAAGCCTATGCCAATGGACTCATGACATCCATGCACTAAGTCGTCAAATGACGCACGTTAAGAATACCCAAGCCTACATGCACGTGCCCATTCATATTCTCAATATTCTACTATAAATTATGTATTAAGGATGAAAAAAAGCATAATCTACCTCGTTCATGCTCCCGTCTTTCCCTCTGCCATCTTCGGTGGATACGCCACTTCACTTAAAGGCGGCCAAAGAAACCCACTGACCCAACCTTTTAAATTGAATAAAGTTACTAAGGTATTCACCTCACCTCTCTTTCTTACCCGCCCTTATTAGTAGTAGCAACCTTTCTTTCTCGCCTTTCTTCCAGCTTTTTCCAGATATAGGTCTAATAGAGTTGCGCTTTCTTAGTACATTGCCTTTCATTACCAATCTGTCATTTTACAGCATGAATTTACCTGATGTTTGCTACTACTAATATGGGTGGAGATATGTTAACCTTTCGCTATAAGAAAGCATTCCCCTAGTTTTGACCTAATGAGCTTGCAAATTGTGATATATCTCAATAGTTAACAAAAAGAAATAGGCGAGAGGATAAGAGTTGTTTGCAAGCGAACCCAATAATGCCACGAGGCGGAGAGCCTTTCGATGAAGCTTGAACCCACTTGGAAAAAGGATTAATATACCTTGCCATAGTTTCTCGATAAGGGGTCTTAAAAACAAAATAAGAAAAGTCTTCACCGACTACTTTATCCACAAGAATGTCATAAAGGTTCTCCCCGGTCTTCCTCAAAAAGACAGCTTTAGACCGCAAGTCAAACTCATGATAGGCGAGCAAAATCATGCACACATGGTTTAGCGATTTGTTGTGCTCTGTGATATTATTCTTCTCCAAGACCCGATGTTTCATCTGCTTCATTGGTTGGGACAACAAACATCCATCTCGTTATTTCTTGGATACCCGTATAACCATCGTAGGCTATTGAAGTGACTAATTAGGTGATCTCGTAGTTCTTGGTCTATTTAGATGTGTTTTTAGGTGCTCCATTTTTTCCCATTGAGGACAAACCTAAACCTGTACTCGAGAGATAGCTATCCATACACTGATAAGAGATGTATAGATTCTCAAGAAGAGAGGAGTCGTGGTGGTCCCCCCCGGACCGCCCGGATCCCACGAGTGAATCAAAAGTTGGATCTACATTGGATATCACCAGAATCGCCCCATCTATCCTCCTGAGGAGGAGTTTTGTTTCAAACCCTTGTTCGAACAGGAGCAGTACGCCATGCTAATGTGCCTTGGATGATCCACATCTCAGGGTCAGGCGCCGATGAGCACATTGAACTATCCATGTGGTTGAGAGTCCTCACAGCCCAAGCACAATGACACAATTATCAAGGGCGCGCTCTACCACTGAGCTAATACCCGTCGTGCGAGCCTCCCACTAGGGTCCTAGTATGCCAAAAGCGAGAGAAACCCCATCCCTCTCTTTCCTTTTTCGTCCCCATGTCGCCACACGGGGGAACATAGGGACATAAAAAAGGGGGTCCTATCAACTTGTTCCAACCTAGGATAATAAGCTCATGAGCTTAGTATTACTTCACCGTCGAGAAAGGAAAGAAGACTTCTATCTCCAAGTTTAACTCAGACGTAGCTCCCTTCTTTTTTTTGGGGTGTGAAGCAGTGTCAAACCAAAATACAGATAATAGGTAGGAGCATAAACTGAAACATTCTAGGGCTACAATGATGGTTATTAAATCGTTATCACCACATAAAAACATTCCCCCTAGAGTAGCTGTTAATACGAATAAGAGAAACTCCCTTAGATATGATGCAAAAGTGCTCTTGGTCTATCCTTGATAAGAGATTTCTCTATGAAAAATATGAATCGGAGTTTGAAGAAGGGGAGGGTCTTTGAGGAAGTCCCCCCGACTTTGATTTAGGGGGCTCACTTGCCTAATGGTAGTTCCAATTACTAAGCTGACTACCTTCCCTACCCTGGTAGCTCTTCAAGTAAGTTTCTTTTCCTGCCCTCCATGACAAAAGTGAGTAATGGGATAAGGTCCTCTGAAGCATCGATCCAACTACATACCAACGGAAATCCATTACGAGGAAGAACTGCATGGGGGGCTATTGAACAACTCGAAAAAGTTCGTTCTCATTTACAGAAAGTAGAAACCGAAACCCGAGAAGTTTCAAGTGAATAGAATAAGCTTGTACAGTTTGGGAAGGGGTTTTGATTGATCAAAAGAAGAATCTACTTATACTGATATGCCCTTAGGCACGGCCATACATAACATAGAAATCACACTGGAAAGGGTGGACAATTAGCTAGAGCAGCGGGTGCTATAGCGAAACTGATTGCAAAAGAGGGGAAGTCGGACACATTAAAATTACCTTCTGGGGAGTTTTGTTTGATGTACTTTTATCTTCGACAACTGGCCCAACATTCAATGCGGGTCTAAGCATCTGGTTGCCGGGTTGGTTAATTGTTGTTAATTAAAATAGTAATTCATTATTCTTAACAGTTCATTTCATATATAAGTAGCACTAGGCAATATCTAATATCACATATACATGTCTTTCTTCCATAACGTAAACCAAGCATTCATCTTAGATTCAATCCTATTCGAGAATCAAGCGTCGAAACATCTAGAAGGGTTCTCGTGTAGTTATTCAAGTACAGATACCTCCAGCCCCTTTCTAAAATACTAAAAAAAAAATTTGTTGAATCTTACATTTTCTTATTATTCCACCTAGAGAAATCTAAATGGACAAATTGATTACGACGACGAATTCCATAGGTATAGAAATATCATTATTTGATTGATCTATATTCATGCACTTTATTAATAAAACTGAATAAATATAAACAAGGATCGGTTTCTTAGCAAGGTACAGAATGCATCGTCAAATGTTGAATATGATTCCACAAGATCTAGTTTCGTTCAAGTAATGGATTCTAGCCAATTGAAAGGATCTTCAAATCAATCCAGAGATCATTTGAATTCCACTAGTAATGAGGATTCGGAATATCACACATTGATTAATCAAAGAGAGATTCAAAAACGAAAAGAAAGATCGATTCTTTGGGATCCTTCCTTTCTTCAAACGGAACAAAAATAGATAGAATCAGGACGATTCCCAAAATTCCTTTTTGGATATTCCTCGATGTCCCGGCTATTCACGGAACATGAGAAGCAGATGATTAATCATCTGTTTTTGGAAGAAATCGAAGAATTTTTTGGGAATCCTACAAGATCTGTTCGTTTTTTTTTCTCTGATAGATGGTCAGAGCTTGCTGGGAGAGAGGAAGCTTCCGGACCATCTTTTCCAGCCAGATAGCAATTGATCACTCAGCAATGAACACTAACTGAAAGCGGTCGGGAATGAGTACCTATCCCTTACGCCTTATTCGCAAATCAGCCCTTCCCGTAGGTTCTTTTCTCAAAGAATAAAGAATGGGAGGATTGAAATCTTGATAGAAGTTATAACATTCATAAAAGAAAGAAAAAACCAATATAGGAACTTCAAATAAGAAAGAAGAAGAATAAGAAGAATTGCTTAAGTAAGGTAGTCTCTTCTTTTTTTTGGTATACCGCTCTGCTCGGAGAGCGAATTAACATAAATCTTTCCGAATATCATAAATATCCTTCGCCCGCTATCTCCTCATCTTCCTATTTATAAGCCACAATTTACTTCGATGTTTTCGGGCATTCTTCTTAGCAAGAATTATTACAGTAACATAATGGCTAGGAGGATTTGAAAAGAATTATGGCATTACGATTCCAAGGTTTAGCCAAGTCTTAGCTCAGGACCCCACTACTTGTCGTATTTGGTTTGGTATTGCTACCGTAAGGGCCTTGTGGAGGTGAAATTCTTGTGGAAGTATCGATAACAATAGGAGGCTCTCCTACTCCAAATATCTCCTTTATCTTATCGATAACAATAGGCTCTCCTAATTTCTCGTCTATCTTCTCATGAACAATAGGCTCTCCTACTCGAGTTTCATTGTTGAATTGATCTCGAAATTGGATCCCAATAGTAGATGTTGCCCAAAGGTTCTTTATGAAAGCTGGTCCACATCACTGAAAGTACGATTGATTCCGTCGATCGAACAAAAACCGCTTCTTGCTTTTTTGGCTTGACTACTCTGCTTGCTTAACAGAAGTCAACAAATGTCATGACCTAATAGACTTTAAGACTATAGCAGAGAAAGAGATATCCTTGTCAGAGGACCAAGCCACTCGAACAAAGTGAGATTATCGGAATGTAATTTCTTGACCGATGAGCTTCAATATGAGCTTCGAGAAAAGCATGCAAAGCACACTAACCTAACTTAGTGAAGACGACTGCTAGCACTGACTCAGACACACACGTGGGTGGTTGAGTAGTGGGTTGATTTGATCAGAAAAGTAGTATACCTCCGACTGAATCAATATCGCATTCTCCTTTTCTGCTATGAAGGAAAGTGGTATGGATAGGAAAGCACAAGTTCAGAGTAAGCGGCTTAGAAAGTATTCTCTTATACCTGGACAATCGTCTTAAAGCTTCGGCTTAGTTGGCAAACCTTCCTATCGCTAAAAAGAGAGGATTTTACCAGTACTTCAGCTAGTAGCCACTTTCTTAGATAGGGCTTTCGCCTAGTTTGTGTAAGCATCTTTGTAAGCAATACCCCAAAAACTCCGACAAAAGGCATTCCACTTCCAGACCCTATATTAATAGGAGCGGGACTTATTCTTTTTCTAATGGAAACAAAAAGGTTTTGCCGTATGTGGGCTTTTAGAGTGTTTTATTGTTAAGCATAGTCATGATTTTTTCAATCTACCTGTCTATTCAGCAAATAAATAGCAGTTCTGTTTATATATATGTATGGTCTTGGATCATTAATAATGATTTTTCTTTATACTTCGGATACTGTTGACTATAGATAATGCCAGTGTACTCCCCCACATGCAGGACATGAAGGTGTACATGACACTCAATGGCCAACGGTCCGTTGCCAATTTAGAATCAAAAGAGAAAGAATTACGTTTCTTTTGAGATCGTAATTGTACCAACGGACGTTCTTGGTCGAATGCTCCATCCGTCGGAAGGCGATATAGGACTTTCATTGCCCATTGGTGGAAATCTGGCATTGGGTGTATTGGGATCTAGAAATATGTTGCGATGAATGTACAGGAAAACCCTCTAGATTATTCGAGCAAATAGCAGAATCGTGGCTAGGGAACTATACTAGTGACTTACCCAATTTATTGTCAAATTTTTGCGATCAATGATTGGACCATGCAAACTAGAAATGTTTTTTCTTGCCTAAATAAAGAGATTACTCGAGCTATTTCCATATCACTCATGATATATATCAACACTCGGACACCTATTGCCTTCTTGCATGGAGACTCGCACGAGGAGGTGTATATAGATATAGCTCTCGAATATGGAAGGAAAAGGGAGTCACAAAAAGGGCAATCAAGAAAGCCGCATAAGTTAATATATAAACTACAGGAAAGTGAGCTAATCCAAACAATCTTGCTTGTACAATAGAAAGGGCCACTGGTTTATCTCTCCATCGAATCAAATTGGCCAAAGGTGTGCGTTTATGAGCCCATGCGCTTGGGTTCGCCCAATACAATAACAACAGCCCAACCTAGCTTAAGGCTAAAGCCGTGTACTACACCCCCGTGAGAGCCGTATATTTCACTAACATACTCCCCTTTGATCTCCGCCATACCTTCATATCAAAGCTGGGAATGACTGCCTTTCGGATTCAAATAATAGCGCATAATGGCAGTACTCGTTCCCTTTTATCCTTTCTTTCTTGCTTGCTCTATCGCTTTTTTTGAGGGCCTCCCGAACCCATTGTTAATTGTGTTCTTTAGCGGGAGGTATGTCTGGGCTAATGATTTTGTTTCAAATAAAAGCATCTGCTCTTTCGGCATCTCTTTCGCTTGGGACAGCGGGTAGGAGAAATGGAGGTTTGGGCTCTAGAAGGGTTTGGGGTTGCTCATATTTTACAAGAGATACTTACTTATAAATCGGATCATATTAGAGCTCGCCAGGAAGTACTTGGTAGTACGATCATTGGGGGAACAGTACCTGATCCTGAAGATGCTCGAGAATCTTTTCAGGAGTCCAGTCCCCCGGGGGACAGAATAGCACTTCTTAGTGACTACGAGTAGAGAGCCCATTGCACCTTGTTTTTCTGGCCTATCTTCTTTCTATAAGCAATCTCCCTACGGCAATCCCTGGTTGGCTCTCGTTTCTTGAGCACTACACATGAATTCAATACAATTAAGGCATGATCCATTCACTCATATTAGAGCAAAAATTAGGAATTCATAGAATACATGGGTTCATTGTGTTTTTTATTTTAAAACATTCAATTAACATCAATTACTTCATAAAAAATTAATTTAAATCCTTTCATGCAAGAACCCATGCTTAGAATTCAAAATTGGACTTTATGTTTATCGGAAGAATCTTTGAAAAGACTTCAAAATTTTGCTCCTTGAATGGAAGAAGAATAAAGGATGAAACGCAACACATTTACTTAAGAAATCCAAGGAAATTGATGGAGAAATCAATGGATAACTTCATTCCTAGCTTCAACCTTGCTTCAAGCTATAATGGAGTCTAGAGAGAAAACTGTTTTGATCTTGGGTTTTGATTTTGAATAATGAGGTCTAATGTAACACTCAAAAAGTCCATGACTTAGTATATAGCTTCACATGAACAAAAAAGTCTTGAAACACTGTTTATAAGCCAAAAATAATGTATTTAAATGAATTAGGAAGTGTTAGAGTTAATACGTCAAAGAAAGACCTTGACGTCCGGAAATTAGTGAAATTGAAGTAGTAGACGTCCCTATTTTTGGTGAAGGTTTGGCAATGTCATATAAAGTCTAAAACTTGTAGAATGACTTTAAATAGGTAAAAATGGTATATATGGTCCAAACGTCCAGTCAATACTCCTCTAGGACATCCCAAAAGGTCCTTGAGGAGGACCCAAACTTTGGCGAGAAGGTTGCCGCAGCCTGCGTGCAACCAAGATTTGAAGGCTGCCACGCGTCGCACAACCTACACTTGATAGGAAAAAATTGGCTCGTGATGCAGGGAATTCACGAGGTTCTCTGCCTCAATTTGGATTTCAGAAAAAAGAATTGGAACTCCCCCCATGACGTGTAACCACTTCCTAGATTCGTTCACGTCGTTTTTAAGTCACTTTGACTTCACAAAAAGACCGAATTAAGTGAGGGGTCTTTTCAGTAATTTAGGGGACGAATATAAAATTGGTTTTATGTCAGTTTTAAGTCATTTTCACTCACTCAAATAAAATTCTCAAATCCAAAGCCTAAAGCTCTCATCTCTCTCCAAACTCTCTCTCCATTCATCCTCCATTTATGAAGCAAAGAACTTAAGGAAAAAGACAAAGTCTACAAGGTTCTTATTCAAATTTTGTCGAAAGCTTCATTAAGTTATGTTTTCTTCACTCTTAGGTTTGCTTTCCACAAGAGGTCCCTTCAAAGTTAATTTCTAAATCACCTAATTCCAATCATGCCTTTTTGAGTAAATCTTTATAAAACCTTAATTCAATAACATTTATATCATTCACATACTTCATATAAACATATTCAAACGCCAAACATTACATAAGATCACATATAGAATTTATGACATTTTTGAGACGCATTATAGTGAGCCCTCTTTCCCTTAACAGTGAGCTTTATTTCCTTTTATTCATTAACTTTCCAAGTAACCCTCTAGTGATACTTGGTGCAATGTATCACCTTAAGATCACAAACAAAAGCATACATACAACCTACATAAACCAACACATATCCTCATATAAGCATAATACATCAAAACATATTTAAGTCAAAACCTTAGGACATTAGAGTAAATTACTTTTATCTTGCACATATACCAACTCCACTTCACATCAATGCATTAGAAGACCTTACTCATAATTCTACTCTAAATCTATTAGTGCAATGTATATGTGAAGCCCCACAACCTCACACATACTTAGTAAACCTATCATAAGACCACAAGCCTTACCATCCAATTCATACATCAACAAGTAAGTGAATATAACTTCATTCATGTCAATACAAGACCTTCATTATGTAGTCATTCATACCAACATAGTGCATATAAGGATAAGATCACATCATATAGACTCATACCATGCAC
This sequence comes from Solanum sitiens, assembly GCA_016801875.1. Classification (NCBI taxonomy): domain Eukaryota; kingdom Viridiplantae; phylum Streptophyta; class Magnoliopsida; order Solanales; family Solanaceae; genus Solanum; species Solanum sitiens. Next base: position 357,406 of record JABWTJ010000207.1, on the reverse strand, counting down.
ATCTTCATAACAAGTAGACAAAAACTATAATATCATGCATAAAGAACATATACATAGTGACATGCATTAGAACACCTTCCTAATGAAATACTTGTGCAATGTCTAGATGGGTTCATTACTTCCACCTATCCTAAGTAACATCCCTTAAGTCATTCTAGTTAGGGTCCTAGTCATTTTACTTCCATTGTCCATTTTACTTTAGGAAAAACTATAGCCTTAACCGATACTAAGACCATGGGTGCTAAACATGGAATTTGGTGTTGTAGAGCCTTAAACCAATGGAAGGTGTTCCTACCTAGCCAATGTAGAACATTAACATACATCCTAGCATCCTAAGTGAATTCACTTTGCTAGATCCTACGTGGCAAGCATAGTTTATGGACCTAAGAGATAAGTAGTTCCCTCTACAAGCCATTGGGCAATTGGGGCCTCATCTCATGAGAAAAACATGGGTGATCCCTTCCTCAAAGGGAAGTCAACACCTCATGTGGGTCCATAGGTGAGTATTCCTGTAAGGGAAGTCAACACACTATAAGGGAAAAATGGTGAATCTTCCTCAAAGGAAAGTCAACACCTCTCAATGTTAAGTTCACTCGGTGCTAAGCTAAGTTCCCTTTATTTAAAAGGTTTTAATTACATTTTCATAAAATATAGGCTTAAGATGTTCATTTCACGTATGCTTATAGCATATTCAAGCACCTATCTAGATTTAGAGTAATCTTGGGCACCCCTCTCAAGGCCCCTCTACTTACTAGACCACCATAAATGTGTGTGAGTGTATACATATATGTGAGCAAACCTTTCACATAACACATAATGTCACACATGTTCATATATCAATGCATAAGTCTACAGATATAATTATTTGAGCGATACTTTCATATAAACCCACTAGATACTATGCACATTCATACTACATTGTAAGCATGCATAATGTGTGAGTGTGTGTGTACATTGGTCAACATGATCACATAATGGCCATCAACAACTCATTGAGGCAGCCACCCTCTTATACCACAATACTCTTCAAGCATAGACCACACAACACACAATAGCATAGGAGACAAGTTAACTTCATTAAATACTTTGAGACTCTTAACATTAGCTACTCACACATTCACATAGGGGTACATAGGTAGGGTCATCAAGAATTAACACTTAACCCATGGAAGCACCTACACATGCTCTTACATAAGACATTCATATGCTCATAACGATAGAAACACAACCTAGGTTCACAACTATAATGAAAGACTAGGCACAAGTTACACATAAGGTGATCATCATAACCACTCATTCATATAATCAGCAATTTGCCTTCAAGGACATAGTCAACACATTATAATGAATATAAAGTAAACTCCGCCACCATAAGTGGACCATACCACACAATTCCATACAAGGCTTCATCAACTACAATACTATAAGGAAAGCAGAAGAGATAAGCATTCTTGCCAATTTTCTACCTTTTGATCGTCATTGATGAAAACACCTTGTTCATCAACAATTCATATATAGGGCAGTAGATATATGTACTTTAATCATAAAAGGAACCATGTACAAGTCGCTACAAGATCATACTTAACGTGATACAAAGCATCACATATATACTAGAAAGTAGAGAGTCATAGATCACTAATTGATATACATTACTTTTTTATAATGATTAACATTCATAATATACCAATAATACCAACCTAGGGCAGTAGCTATATCCATAATAATCAAGACTAAATCATGCTTCGTCTACCCTAAATCGATATCACATTATGTTCATAGCATTAGCAACTTTAAGGTTAAAACATGTAGATTAATCCTTATCAAGGTTCCTTTGACTTGATCATTAAGGGTTTATACCCATAATTCATTCATAACATCAACCTAAAACAGTAGCTATAAGAATCTTCACCTAATTGATTTCAACATTAAATCATTAAAAAAGGCAACGTTACAGTGAATCATAATTTACTACTTAATATCTTAGAAGCAAATAGATCAATTAGTACCAAGCTTTCTTTAATTTGATCATACCATATTTATATTCACAATTCAACCAACTGATCATCCTAAGGCAGTAGCAACAAGAACCACAACATAATCGAAATTCACTTTTATTCATTAAAAGGCCAATGTTACAGTGATCATATTGATAGCTAGGCTATGCATGCTCAAATCTTCATACATTGATCCACATGGATCTTCATCATAAATTTATCATTAATTCATGTAAATAACAGTAGATATAGACAATTCAACGTAAGAGAATCGCAATTCAATCGATAACAAGTCAAGATCACAAAGACCATGCAAGGCTAAATCAAGTTTGGAAGGTACATGGGTTTATCATGCAATTGGAGTCAAAATCACGTTAAAACCACTGTATTAACTTCAATTCATCATGATTTAATCGTTCAACATTTTTAGATAGAACCCATGGCTAGATTGAAGAAGGAGAACTTTGATCATATTTTTCTCTTTGAAATCTTTGAGATTAACTCTCTAGATGGAAGGATAACTAAAGATGAAAAATCACCATAACTTTATCTACATGAAGACCTCTAAAACATGGTGAAGAAATCATGCAAATCCAAGCTCCAAGCTGTTCTTGAGCTTCAACAACAATGGAGGTTTCTAGGGAGAAGATTTTAGGAGGGAAAGGTTCAATTTCGTGAGAAGGGATTGGGAATGGTTTGTTCACGTGTTTAATCCCTTAAATACACCAAAAAATAGGTAAATTATCAATTAGAGTCAGTTTAGGACGTGGGGTGAATTTACCATTCACCCCTTAAGTAAAACAGTAGCAAGACAGTGATTGCAGGCCACAAACGACGGATCATAGTCTACTGGTCTTTGGTCAATCGACTGGCCGTCGTTTGGTTCAGTCGATTCGATCTTGGCCTGTTTTTGGGCTGAGACTTTCCCAGGCTAAGTATCAATCGATCAGACCTCACCTACGGGCCATTGGTTGACCAAATTGCCGTCGTTTGGTCCGTCGATTGACACTGCCAAGGCAGTGTCTCGACCAGACTTGGGTCCTTCTTGTGGGGCCTTTTGCGGGGTCCTTTAGAAGTCCTACCCAGACTTTTACAATTTAAATACAACCCTTAACAATTTTTAGACATTACACATAAGTTTCACCCAAAACAAATAACTATAACTCGTCCAAACATGCAAGGCCCCATCAAGACGTACATGAACGTCTCAAGGGCTAACTTTCGAACGTCTTGGACGTTATTGGACGTTTGACCTCCAAACTTCACGAAACATCATATAATACCATTAAACATCATTATAACTTATTTAAATATTTCATAATCGCATTTAATACCATTTTAAGAATGCATAGACACATGAGACACATAGGTGACTAGTCGTCGAACGTTTTGGTCGACCCTTGACGTTTGACTTTCAAATAACCTCAAACTTTATACACTTCCTATAAACCATATTATAAGTCATTTTAGTATCATTATAACCTTAATAAAACCATGTTAGGCTCTAGAAACCCTAACTCATTTTGGGGGTCTTACAATATCCCCCACTTGAGAACATTCGTCCTCGAATGACACTTAGAACACTTTAGTCACAACAAGGACTTCAATGCATCAGAGAGCAGTTCATATGAATCATAAAATCACCACATAGAAGTTAATTCACCAAACTTACAAGGAACACAACTTCACATCATTTTAACACTCAATTCACACAAGCAAGCAAAAACCTTGACTCACTCAAGAGTAAGTAGGCACTCATACTTCCATGCACATAGACTTGAGTTAATTGAATCAACAAGGACCTTCATTAGTTAGACCTAGTGCTATGAGGGTCATACTCAACCATGCCATGCCTAGTTGTGTCCATGGAGGAATGTCCATCTCCTTAACACACTTACATGTATCATGAGCTCACACCCAAGCAAATGCACAACGGCCATCTTTACTGTAATATGAGAAATTCTAAACATTTTAAACCAAGACATGCTCATGTGTTCTTCCTAGTGAAGTTTAAATGGCAAGTCACACCAAATACATCACAACAATAGGAAGCCATTTCACAAAATGTGAATTTCTAACATAGTACTCACCTTCACAATAAGCATTATTTGGGAAAATTAATACAAATCATAGGCACATACATGAATACTAAGCTAAACATGCTTTCAATTTTCAAGAGTGAGCCTACAATCATGATTTCCCAACCATACAAGTCACATAGTTTTCAAGAGACTCCACATATTTCATTTTAAAGAGACTCAACTTTTCATTATAAGGATAAACCTTATATATCACAAGTGACTAAAACCAAGTTTCTTACCTTACCTCATGAAGTAAAATTCACAATTGGCATGTTAAGATGCACTTCAACATGAGAAAACCATGAAATTTATCAAAATTTCCATTCATGCACTTTGGAATCTTAAAAATACCTTGAAGGTGATGTCAATCAATACATACCAAACATATAAAATTCATGCAATTCATACTTCATGCAAGACTCTATTCATGAACAAGCTCACCAAGACTTCATTAAATTCAAGACCAAGCAAATATAGAAGGTCAAGGTAGACAATATCTACAACCTTATCATTTCATCACCATACGCCACTTAGGGTAAACCCAATTAAGAGCAACTTAACCCAACTTTAAGAGGATCTTAACTTAACAACATTCATTTTTCATCACTTTAAAGTGATTACCATTTAGAAGGAATTTACAGTAAGTGAAGCAAGTCCTTCTAAACCTTATCATCTATGCAAATTACCCCCAATCATAAAGTTAGGTCATACCATTCATCCTCATAAGGTTTTCATACAATACAATAGACACCAAGGTCATACAACATTAGGGAAAACAACAAGGAAACTTAACCACAAAAATTTTTCTTTTCCCTAGAACATTACAGTAAGGTGACTTCTAGGTCACTAAAACTCACATCATCACCCTACCAAGACAAACATACTACCTTCACACCTTGAATCAAGTATAAACAAAGGACTCCAATCCATACTAGGTAATCATGAACGTTCACACATCCCAACTAAGGCAACATTTGAAACATCATGCATATATTCAAAGGGACATATTGAACACCTTTAAGCACATATTCCTAGGGTAGCATGCTTTCATAGATAGTCACTAAGCATTTCAAGATCAAATAATAATATCATAAGGCTACCGTCATGCAAAACCATATAGTAGAATACCATTCAAAAGAAACTCATTTTAACCATAATAACTTCTAACATGCTTTGACTATATCATTATATACATTTCTCAACATAACATTCTATTTCACATAAGTTTCATACGTATAGCCATAATTTACATCACATCATCAAAACATGCCAAAATTCACCTTCACACATACACATTCAACCATAAAAAATATAAGCATTTAAACTCACCTTTTCTCCCTCAAGCATAGATATACAATCTCATCCAAGCAATCACATCTAAAAGACCACAGGATAAGAAAACATAAGAGAGAGACCTTATAGAGTTAAGTTCTATGGTACGATATGAGAATGATGAAGAAGGGAAACTCTATCGTTCTATAGCCTCCCATACCATTTGATGTGTCGCGACTCACCACCAATGCTACGAGACTCTACTAGACGTGGCAATATGAGACTTTTAGAACCTAAAACCACTTTATAAACCTCATGCTCTGATACCACGTTTGTCACATCCGGGGAGCACCCCCTAGAAGTAACATGGCGTACTTGACCTCTCGGAGGTCTTATACAAGCCCATAGTTATCATTCATCGCATTGACATAGTAAATTTAGCGGAAAATTTAAAACTTTTCATAGCACATTATATGCTACAAACTTTACTTCATATATATATAACATAAGTCATAATACATACTTAGACCTCAAGTCTCTTTGACATCTTAGACTCAACAATATTAGAGTACATTAGGGACACGACCCTTAAAGAAAACATAAGACATAACTATAAAATCTTTAAAATTTTACATTAAGACATGAGTAGGGAATTCTTGGAACTTAAGGACACCTTTCCTTGAGCTTGGGTGTAACGGCCTGTATTTTTGTATGTGGTAGTTCTATTCATGTTATACTTGACATATACTTATAGTGTAGGTGAGGGATCATGTTTCTTACATGATTAGTGTTGGTTTAAACTAGCTTGGAAGGTGATGTAATGCCTTGCACGTTTTAGCATATGTATTGCAAGTTAACTCCGATGGAAAGTATTTAAGTAATTATAGTAAGGTGGTAATTGAGCTAGCAGTTGCATCACCTACTTGATCTATATTATAGTTAAAGGGCCCAAGTTTGATTGACCAGATTTAGGCTTATATTTAGGGGCTCATTTGAAGCCCAAACCTATTAAAGAAAATTGTGAATGAAAGAAGGCCCAGCAGCCAAATCTGCCAATTGGCCCATTATGGATAAAGCCCAAGTGAAACTAGGTAAGTGCATGACCTCCTAAGATTTGTTTTACCATGTTATTGGGCCAAGTGTGTACCACCTACTTGCATTAATCTGTCCCAAGTGGAATAAAAGAACAAAGGGAAAATGGACAGCCAAGGTCCAATAATATTAAGTCCAAAAAGGCCCAAGTTAAAAGGACAAGCAGGTGGGGCACCTACTTGACATTATATGGACCAAAATTGGTCAAGAGTGTCGGCCATAACACCTCCTTTTTCAAAGGATAAGGATCAAGTCTTATTCTCCATTTTGAACTTGCAAAAATTTCAGATTTCCTAAGTTCTTTCTTGGTCTCTCTTGGCTTCAATTAGCAGCCCTAAGACACCTTAGAGTTCTTGAGTGCTGTCTAATTTTTCAAGTAAGAGTTTGAAGGAGAGTTTGAATTCTTGAAGTACAAGTGTAGAGGATAAATTTTCAGAATTAAGGTAAGACTTCAACCCATTTGTTTTCCTCTCTTTGATAATGTTTGGAGTGGAGAATTTTGTATATGTTTATCAAGAATTCATGGATTGTGATAAATCTTTGAGTCAATATTCTCCTATTATGCTGAAAGATTTGAGATTGATAGTGGCTGCCTTATGAATATTGTTGTTGAGGGCTGTTTGGGTAGCTTGGGAGATGATGTATGAAGTTGTATTAATGTGTAGAGGAAGGGTGTGGTGGTTCACCATTTATGTAAGGGTTGTTTGGGCCTGATTTCCATCAAATATTTTAGCTACTGTTTTGGAGGACCTTATTGTGATTAGCTGCTGATGTTAGCTTAATCATGACTTATGTTGTAGATTAGCACCCAATAAGGAAGGCTGAATCGTGATAGTGGTATTGGTCATAAATATAAGGTATGTAAGGCTATTCGATTCTATATCCTTTTGGCATGAAATCTGCCACCTGCAATTAATATCAATGAAGTGATTCTCATAAGTTCTATTTCTAGAAAAGGAAGCATGGTGGCAGCGTACTATCTCCAAATAGCTAACAATATTTCTTTCCCCATTCTAAGTACATGGAACTACTTCATTATATGTTCACTACTCTATACTTGTGTAAATTCCCCTTGTGCTGTTATAGAAATGGTATTTGCAAAAGAAAGTTTGATGAATCCTTCTCCTAAGCCAATTGAAGTCAATTGTGCCATTAAGGTCTTAAAGTAAGGTGTTGATGTTTCATAGCTCCTTATGTCATTGTTACTGCCTCAAAGTATTGTTTTCATGTATTCCACTACTGTTCCGTAATTTCATGTCTCCAAGATGATTATGACCACCAAATCAACATCTCAAAGTGTTACGATTATCCAAAATAACATCTCAAAAGAGTTATGAACTGATTAACAACAATCTCAAAGATTAAAGAATCTAAGTGAAGAAATCTATATAATTAAGGGTGGCAGCTCAGGGGCGAAAGCCTAGCATGGGCCGATCCCTATTGGTATAGAAGGGTGGCAGCTCAGGGGCGAAAGCCTAGCATGGGCCGATCCCAAGTTGTGTAATTATGAGGACCGCATCCCAGGGGTTAATACGCCTAGCATGGGTCATCCTCTTCTACCACTGATCAGCTGGTCACTTGTATCACATGCCCAACAAAGATTATAACATACAAAGAAGGTAAAGAAAAGAATCTAGCTTACTTGATTCCACAAGAGTAAGCAAAGGTGGTCTTCTCTCCTAATCTATGCACTCATATGTTGCTACTTGATTTCATTTGTGCCTTGTATTACATATACTTTTTGCCTTACATATTCAGTACATTTTTCGTACTGACGTCCCATATTGGGGACGCTGCATTTCATGCTGCAGGCTCAGGTACTCCAGCTAGTAGACCTCCTCAGTAGAAGCACTCGAAATTCTGCTACTTTTGGTGAGCTCCAAGTTGATTCGGAGCTTTATTAAGTCCTTGGTAAATTCGTTTGGTATTGTATCGTAGTTAAGGGTAAGGCGGGGTCTGTCCCGACCTACTCTAGTCTTCTATCTTTTAGAGGCTTTGTAGACATATGTACATGGTTCAGTTGTGTCTTAAGGAGTTGTGGCCTAAACAGCCAATCTTGTATATACTTG